>JACJUY010001390.1:51197-73422 GCA_014220935.1 Platorchestia sp. MABIK | reverse complement strand
GAGCGATTCCAACTCCACCGCTGGATGAAGTGTATCAAAAGGCTCTCATACTTCCAAGTTCATTGTGGCAAACATTTTTTTAGTTTTCAAAGTTTCTGTTTTCGATATGATCCTTTCTTTGGAGCCTCGATCTTCATAGCAGGTCGCAGTCTCTTTCAACCGATACCCACTTGAGACCAAAGAGCTCCCGCGAAAAAATGACAAAAATGAAAGCCTGCGAGAGCGAACTGACTAGCAAACACAGACCATGCCAAGTTTGGTAACTGTTTGGCTCGATTGTGCGCAACCACTTCAAGACTGGATACTTTTCCCATGAGCTCTCGACAAAATCGATGAGTTGACTCTAAAGAAATGAATTCCAACTACGATTGAAATTCAAGAGATTTTTTCGCAACCTCCTAACACACAACTGACGAACTGCGGCGATCGGTGAAAAATGAATGGAATATATTGGGGAAGGATGCAGTTCTTTGAATAAATTTGAGCGAAGGATCGGCAGTCAATTAAAATCATGGCCTCATGCCCTTGGTAAGCTTCTCTTAAAGATTATGAGAAAAAGCATGTATTTTTAAATATTTAATAGATCAACGTGCCTGTGAGATAAAATGAGGGAAGAAGCATGAAAAAAGCATTCCAAAATTTATTTTGTAATAAAGGAAGTTAATGAGGGACACTATGCGAGTGAGCATCGCATCATTTTGACAGAAGCACCGCTGATGTCCCTGCGAGCCGTTCTTTCTTCAAATAATTAATATTTCACAGCAAAAAAAATCTATGAGGTAAATAAATAAGTGAACTGTTAAAAGACCGTATAATATAAGCGAAAAGAAAATAGATTCTTTTTGTCGTCATACCGAGCGTTAGTAAAGCTATAGGTTTTTGAATCAAGAATGGTAGCGGACAATTTTTACTACACTAATCGATAGATTCGAAAAAAATTTAACAGCAAATTACTCTAATTCGATAGAATGACGCTTCTGGAGTTTCAAACTGTTACGTATGACACATTCGTTCAAATGTTGTCGTCAACTAATAAGAGTTTTAAAATTAATTATTTAGGATGGGGAGTGAGACCCTTTGGGAATTGAACGTTGACATTAGCGTTTAATGAATTCAGACTGATTCGCTGCAAGCAAGAGAGGGGAGAACGTATTTTGCACTCTACCAAGATCCAATTGCCATAAACTTCAATAAAGAGAAAGAGATGCACACAAACGTTCTGGCTTCTGTTAAAAAAAGGGCATTGTTCCCTATACAGCATCCTGCCGGTTGTTTGAGATCATTCTAAAAACGTATGTCATTCTTCAAGTTCTGCCACTTTATCACCAGCGTAAATGAATCTTTGATAATGACTTCAAACGAACGAGCGATGTTTATAGAGAAGACGGAAAGAGAGTTTGACACAGTGTGTTGGGAAGGGAAGAGGTGAAACGGAGAAGGACAGATAGGGAACTGATAAAGATGCGCTTTGCGAAATATGATGCTAGTGTCGGAGATTTTTTTGTATGTAGTTTGAGGGTGGTGTATGACTTCGATCACTATGAACTCCACGTTATTTGGGTCGTGTAACCATGATACTGCTGTGACCACTTTAACACCCAGGGTGCCCTTCCATTGCTAGAGAGGATGGACACGGGTGTCTTTCTGTTGAAGTGTAGGAAGGCTCTGCCGTGATAAAGGATTCTATTACTTTTGACTAAATTTACGATGAAATTGGCGTGGGAATAATAACGCTATGTTCTATAAAATATTAAGTTAGAATCTTCTCTGAATTTATAAACCCTTGCTCAAATTCTTTATTGTCTCTACCATTTCCTTAATTTAGTCATTTTAGACTGCAAATATCTGCTATGGTTAATCAATTGCCATGTCGCTTACATCGAAGGCTAACTTTATATGATCCAAGTAGTTTACAGTTGTTGCGAGTGTGAACTTTTATTTGTTAATTACTCTTGTAATTATACTTCTTGTACCAGTTAGCTTGAGGTATTATGACTGCTGATAACAAAAAATTGGATTATAATTTGGTCAATAACTTCACAGCTATGAGCAGAGAGCTGCAAATTTTGCTAGCTCAATTTTTCGAGTAAATAGAAGTGTGGGCTACCGTTCCCCTACAGTGGCTAATGCTGCATTAGAAATAAACATCCGTCTGCGAGTAAAAATTAACTTTTGAGCACGCACAGGGTTTCAAACTCTGTGTCAAACTGCCAATGTGTCAAACTGCCAAAACCTGTGCGCCGGTTACACCACATTTTCTGGTCATCCATTTACCACACGGAACTCCTAGCGCTACCCATTGAGGTGTTAAGACCATTTTATTGAGTGGTCTTCAAGTAATGACTGTCATTTGATCAAAGGCCACAAAGGCAGACGCGCTCTTGAAAATGATATTTGAGTAAAATTTCAGTGTAATTTACTTCACTGAGGAAAAAATCCGATTCACTGTAAAAATAATTCTACCGCTCGTTAACGCTATCGCTTGTGAAACCATTTGCGTCTTGGATTCAAGTATTGCTGCATAGTTCAGAGGTATGAAGTTCAAATACAGTACATAGCTCAAATATATTTCAATGACATTGAGAACTACATCATCATGTCCAGAGCTTGTTTCTCTCAGATACTGAATGCTACACGCATTCCCTCTAAAAAATGGCAAACATGGTCACCTTAATCACCTCTTTAGAGACGCTACGTCTTGCATCTTCCTTCTACGTTGTCGGTCGCGGCCAATAAATCCTGTTAGGTCGGAGGCTGTGTGAATTTCAAGACATGCTCGGCATAAAGAGAGTATTTGCATGGACTTGAAGAGACACCATTGATATCTTCCACGCCCACTGATTTTCAATCAGGGGAAAGATGCTTGCATGAAAAGGTAAAGGAGACACCGGGCCAAGCAAAGGACGGATCTCGTGTGGATCGACAGAGTAAAATTCTTCTAACCTCACGTTCTGAGCAACGATTTTTGCCAACCGATATTTACTGATAGAGCTTTTTCAACATGTTGACTGCGTATTGGTGTGTGTAAATTTACCGCTAGGTAAGTTGTTCATTTACGTACCGGTATCATTGAATAGCATCTCAATTATTTCACCACCTTGATATAAATTGCGCTATGACGTATAGGGGTTAAATTTTATCGAGCAAATATGTTTTTCGCGCCTCTCAGTAAGGCTAAAAATGTAATCAAGTAGTAAAGACGGTTTTTTCATTCTGATACTTCCAGCCTAACCGTAGCAACCGCTCAAACGCAGTTACTGTATTAAATAAGACCGTGTGTGTAACTCGAGAGAAGTAGGAATTTTCCATTTTTCATGCTCAGTGACATGCTAAGATGCACATCGTGAATGAATGCCCAGGGAAATTAATTTGTCGAGTATAATTCAAAAGCGAATACTGCTAAATACTGGATCTAACAAGAATTCCACGTTCATCTGAGATGTGCAGTACAAATGAAAATATGCACACGTAACTTCAGAACAGGCCTTCATATGATCAATGGATTGATTAGTTTGTGCTGTTAATGTCTGTGAAATACTGAACAGGATTGTGCGTCAAATAAGTCATCTTTCGCAATGAAATCTGCAGCATCATTAAGAAAAAAATTAGAAATGACGCTTATGGTGACAAATGGTATAAGAAAAACATCACCACGCTTGAGCGAGATGATGTTTAAGATCTGAGAGACAGGCATTGCTTACTTCCAAAAATTTTGAAAGTAATTTTAACTTCTAACTGAACACGCTACGTACTGTTCTTGAAAGATATATTGATTTAAGAAGTCAGAAGTCCTGAACTTGCTTAATTTTCTTCTATTAACCGCTGTATGACTTCGACCTGAGCTCATTGACATGACTTCAGTGCCGCTGTGTTTTCACTCATAAGCAATACTTGAATGAATTAATTGAATGATAACCCAATAAGGTCTCGGGATGTAATGAGATCTGCCTCCCTTTATCACCTTTTTCGGGCCTTCTTTTCAGTTCTTTTGCTCTTTGTCAGTGATTCTTTTCATAATTGGAGGCATGCAAGAGGTCTTCTTTTTCTTTTCAGTCAAGACGATCGAAATTCGAAGCCATCAGCTTCATTCTCCAACCTTTTAGCTTTGGCTCATTTTTTTCTGACAGCTTTAATGTGATCTCCGGAGGAGGCCAACTCTCTTCTCAAAAGATAATCTGCAGTACGCCCCTGGATCGTCAAGGTAAATAGCTCTAAAGGGCTAAGCCTAATGTATAAACTAGTCATCGGTTGCTCCTTGAGACAGTGGTGCTCCCTGACCAATCTGCATACTGTAACAAGTCACGTGAGTCGCATGGAATCATGTCGTTACAATTCGGGAGCCCTCTTCGATACGCTATCATGTACGTTATGCATGTTCAGTTGGTGCTGCCATGGGATCACCTCAACTCTTTTTTTTTGCTACCGTCTGCCTGACAAATATACCCTTAGATTATTCTTGATTCTTTTAAAAAATTTAGTTTTTACATTATTTCTCGCCATAAGTAACAAGAAGGAAAATCTCCCATCAGAGCAATTAGAGGAAAAACTTCCTTTTAAAAAATTTACTGGAACATTGCTGTCTTTTCTCTGAATTTGATATCATATCTATTCTATATGCATTACTGATAAAAAAATCCATTTCTATCCCACGATAAGAGCTAGTCAAGACATCGACTGCACCTTCCGTAAGGTTCAATGAGCTTGTTTGTTCAGCGTGGTGAAAGTTTCGCCTGTGGTAAATGTTGCACAACAGTTCTAAGAAGTATAAATAATGGTAGTTAAATTTCTTGAACTCCTCTAAGGCAGGAAAATGAAGCCTGAAATAAGTTTCTTCTCATCAGCGTACTAGAGAAACGACATTCTTCTTAAGTTATTTTAGTTGAAATAGCAAAATAAAAAGATTGAAATCGAATAAACCCTCGTCTGTTGAGTTCAATTCCAATTGATTGATTTGCATTTTAACAGGTTTCTATTCTTGTTTTTGTCGTATATTTAGATAAGGCCTTAGTATCGTACAACACCGTTTTTGCTGAAAGGTTTAAACGTTGTTTATGTATTTCAAGTGGCAGTCTAGCTCAAATATCTACTTTTTGTCCCTTGAATCCCTAATTTCAAGCTTTTTCTCGTTATTAGTTAAATTTTAAATTGTTAGTCGCGACTTCATTTTTTTTATTTTGAAGAAGTAAAATTAAAGTTGAAGAGTTGGTTCTGATAACTTTCGTTCGCATTTATTGCTTTATACTAGAACTTCAAGCCCTCAATTTTACTAGTGACTGTCACGTTTTGTGACATTGTTTAAAAAATTCTTTGGGTGTGTTTTGGTTTTTACTCTATTGGTAGACGTAGTTTTTGCTAAATAAATGTAAGCCAAGAACTTTTGAAATGCTCTCAGGATGTACATCAGGTTAAGGTTTGTTGATCTGCCTATCGTTGGTAGGCCTAGGGTAATCAAGCCTTGAAGGTCGATTCTGTTAGGTTACCTCGCCTATGGATAAGCCTTCGGGAAATCTAGCTTTCGTTCCCCCTTAGCTTCTTTATGTTTTCATGCCTTCTTTGCAATCTCTTCTTTGTCGTACTTTGATTCGTAACTACTTGTTTCTTCGTGGAGGATTTCCAATGTAGAGCACCTTGAGCATTATTTCCCCGTTTTCTGCCGTCCACACTTAATGGTCCCTTCTACTCGCTCTCTTGATCACATTTTACATGCTAACGGCGATTCAAACAAACTTAGAATGCCAACGCTGTTTTAACTCATGCTGAAAATTCATGAGAATAGCCCCACAAATGTAAGTATTTTTATACATTGTAATGTGTGCAGCAAAGGAGAAAATTTCCGCACCCTGAGGAAGGTAATCATTTTCACCATCAAGTGAGATTGACCCTAAGTTCAATTACAATATATTTGTCGCCTTTTTTAAGATCTTTATGGGTTTCATCATTCCCATTCTCCAAATGTTAAAAATCTAGCTGTAAATGTTTGAAGAGATAACGAATAGCTGCAAATATTTTAGTCTCAGAAAATTTAAGGGGCTGGTTCTTTTCTGTTTACGAACTAAATGTCAATTTCGTGCTTACCAAAAATTAGTCTTTCAGCTATGGAAACTTTTTTTTTGCCTGTAACATTACGACACTGGTTTCTGTTTTCTTTAGAACATCATGAGTTATTGGTAAACTAATTGGTTTTGTGTTTGATTTTGTGCACAGTAATACTTATGGCGCGATGGGATTTTGTTTGATTTCAGTACATGAGATACCTGGGATCATCATTCCAATTTTCTGCTTGCGTGGCAGAGGAATTTTTATTCTAAGTTACTCAGCTCGAGAAGCTAAAATTATAACGTCAACATTCATACTACAAATTGTGGGTTTTATTGTGAGAAATCTTGTTTTTCGTAGCGCAGTATCGACTGAAGTCAAATAATTAACTTCAAAAGAACATTGAAGGCACAAATTTTGAGGAGCTCAATTGAAAATGAGAGGTTTGTTTCACTCACAGCTAATCATATCTAGTAATCATGCAAACTTAATCGTCCAGAATCGTGAAATAATCTTTAATTGAATAATTACGACCAGAGGGGAAAGAACAACTCATTAAACTCATACTTAAATTCAACATTGTGTCACTAAACTCATTAAACAACTCATTAAACTCATACTTAAATCCAACATTGTCACTAAACTCATTAAACAACTCACTAAACTCATACTTAAATTCAACATTGTCACTAAAGAACGTTCATTTGTTTATATCAGCGCTGATTGCATTCGTTCCAAATATAAGTTTACGATTATATTTCAGCGTAGCGTTTTTCAATAAGAGAAACCAGACTCCTTTACCTGAGTTGAGCTGGACTGTATAGATTTAACTGACTTCAGCTACAATTCACTTGTACACCAAGACTCTAGTAACCTGAAGAGAAGGTATCAGGTAATTCTAGGGGAAGAACGTTTAAGGTTACACGCCACTTCCGTGGGACGTGAAATGAAAATTTCTGGCGTTGTATGAGGCTGCAACATAAAGTGACAGGTAGGCTGATGTAACTACAGTAACTCGTTTTGCTGAACATTTATTCTCAAATTATTTCATGTATACATTGAATGATAATTTTTACAAGCATTCGTTTACGAGCAAACATTTTTTATTTAAACAAATATCACTCAGTGGTAAGATCTTGTTCGTTCTTCAAAAATATTCAATGCACATTTCAGCAAAATTTTCATTTTTCGCTAGTAGGACATGGTCAGGTGAGTGACCACTGTTTGTATAGATATGGGTAATTTATACTCATCAAAATGACTTGAAATGAATAAATCGTTTGACATTTAAAGATACGTCAATTTATTTTTGTTGATGTTTTATGTTGAGGTAGAACAGCTTATGAGCTCTCTAGCGGTGGACTGAAATTTCGATTTTTATACGGTACGGGAAAGGCGAGTGCCTCCGAGCTGCTGGATAGTCTGCGTGAAGTCACACTTATCGTCTTTTTTTAATATGTTTTTGTCATGAGTACGAGCTACGTATTCGCAATGTCCCGAAAATAATTATATTATACGGATAAACAACGTACATTGTGGACTAAGGTTAACAAATCTTTTTTTGGTCTATAACTTCACCAACTGACAGTGAAGTCTCATACATTTTTCTTTCCTCAGAAACAAATATTTCTAATTTATGAAGAATTTTTGAACGAATTTGACATCGACGCGAATGAAATTTTTCCCATGTATTTATAAGCGCTTACTTCAATCGTGGGGTGCTTGAAAGGCGCTAGTCTTCTTAAGGAAGCCGTTTGTTTCTCAATACGCAGGGAGCACTCAGCAATGGGCAGCACAATACCGGAGCGGCTCAGCTAAGAGCTCTGTTTGTCCGCTGGTGCAGGAAGCGCAGCGGCAGTCTTTGTCAGCTCCGAGGTTCTCTGAAGCCTTTCGAAAGGATCGAGTCAAATTATTGAGATCACCGGTGACACCCGAGATTCTCAAACTAGTCTTTGAACTTCAAGTCTCTGGCTTTTTAGGACTCGTCAAAAGAAAAAGTGAAATGCCACCTAATAACGGGAATTGAATGTAACGGTTCCCGTGAGCCCAAAGCTGCCCATTCCCAGTGTGCTTGAATCGGCTTAAGCCGAGAGAAATTTTTTGCCGCTATCTTGGATACTAAAATTGGATATTTAGACATTGTATCTAATAATAAAGAGTAAACCCTATGGGAAGATACTCGTCCTGTGATTCTGAATGTGCAAGTTATTTAACGCAAGCTCTTCAAGGTTTAGCTAGTAAAATTATACTTTGTGCAATTGAACTCTGGTGTCCAATGGCCATTGACAATACCATATCAGACTCATGAGGATGACGGATATAAACTTACGATGTTACCTAGAATTAATTTCAGGCGCCGATCAAACATTCGATTTTCGAACAAGGACAAATACGCGCGGGTAATTTACCTTTCAGGTACATCTGTTACAACTCGGAAGTTGTTACGTGATTCCGAATTTATTTCCATAGGCCAAAAGAAGGAAGAGCCTGGGCGTGTAATGAACCGAACGCCTAAGTACCCCGCTGTGAAGAACCAAATATTCATAATTGCTGATAATCTCGAGATAAATCCTCGTCAAGGAATTTGAGGAGCTCGTAAGTCACACTAAGTCGTACGGAGAACGAGGCTGAATTTGTGCCCAATGTTTAGCAGAGGGCGTGTCAGTGTTGAGCAGGTACGTATGTGATTTGTTCATGCGAGGTACAACCCAGGAAGTGCTTTGTTATGACAGTACGTTGACGCTGAAGAATAATCATGAAGAGTATTGAACCGCTCTGTGCATTGTCGTGCATTGAGTGATATTATCAAGAGACAGACGTGCTCTATTAGATCATTTTTGAGTTACTAGAGTCTAACGTCTTTTTCTGCGATGGTAAGGGTCAGTTGAAAAGAAGTCTTGCCGCAATTTACAGTTGAATGTTTGTGCATTGAATGATTGATGCCCAGGTCTACTGGTTATCGTCTATTGCCGTTTTCGTAATGATCAGTTAAAAGGCTGTCTTGCTGCAATGTATAGTTGAATATGTGTAAATTCACTGATTGGTGCCCAGGTTTATCGTTTTTGTAGTTTTAGTGAATGCAAAATCGTAAACAGTAAAAGGTAGGTTTCCTAAAATGCGTGGTAGTTTAATTTCAATAAAATTAAATAATCGTAGTTGTAAAGATTGTCTGGGGAATGGTTCGTACCAATTATGAGTGGTTGCAGTGCCTCGTTTTGTAGCCCACGCTGCGTTTACCTCTGGCATAGTTTGCACGAAGCAATCTGAGTTTCAATAAAATATTTAACAAAAAGAGAAGTTTCTGGGAAATCATTCTTGGTCAATGAACCGCTGTCCATGTGTGTATTTTTACATGTCTCAAGTAATGTCGCACATAACATTCTCATATTATTTGTGTCTGAAGTTCAGAAATGATCGAAGAGCGTAGAGTATAATGAAAGCCTTACACTAGTTTATGTTAATTCACTTGGATCATTCAGGTATGCAAGCGTGGCATTTGTAACGTTCATTGCTGTGATTTTTTTTTGTTTCGAAACTGGCGCATAATGAAGTTCTTCATGCTTAACGGAGACAACGAGAAATAAAATGTTTGTTTTGACTCTGCACTAATGAACTGCGTGCAGTAGTTCCGTTGGCGAAACTCTTTTGTTCTCGAGCTTACCGAGGTATCGAATGTCAACAAGAAAGACTTACAGGGGCTAAGCTCCGGGGGCGCAGGAGTGGCGTTGTCTTAGCCTCTAATCTGAAAAGGAGCTCTCAGAATCGCTGTGCTGAAAGAAAGGTCGAGTAATTAGAATATAATGATGGATCACTTAGGAAGGCAAAGCCTCGCCGAAAGTCACTGGGATGAGAGAAGACCTCGAAAACACCTTTTGTGTCACGCCTTGTGGAAGCTTCTTTTCTCCGCTGGGCGCCCTGTTCTCAGACAGCCTAGGAACTTCGACTTCTCTTATTCCTTCAAATCGTCACCGCGGCGACGACTTGTGCTTTTTGGTTCACTGCCTGAACGGCGGTGATACTCTTGATACCATGTCAGCGGAGTATTTATGATTAGAGTCAAGTTTTCGGTCATCGGGCCAGCTTACTAGCGAAAATAAAAACTAACCAAAGAGAGAAAAAGGGGAAAAATGAGTGATAGGGATAAAAGAGAAAAACTATTTATTGAATATTGTTCACTAAGTACCTATAATTATTAAGTGCTAAGCACTCTGCATATCATTCAGGGCCGGTTTCAATTTGTGTATATACAGCGACTCTAACATGCGCTGCTCACATGAATTAGGCATAATCTAAAATTTTAAATTGGTCATTGCTGATAATTTGTTCACATGGACCCATACAGTACTGCTTCATGTTGGAATGTGAAGGTGCCCCTAACGGGCGTCTCGTGTGATGACTGAAAATAACTGTGAGTACGTGCGTACGTGACAATTGAGATTTTCTCGTTATATTTTAGGTGCAGTTACTTGTGGTTCTCTCGGTATTTTATTTTTAGAACCATAAGTCTCCACAAAATCTATGGCTGTAAACATATTACTTCAAAGACTACGAAAGTCGGATTAATAGTTCGACGAGGGCAACGACAGATTGCTAAAAAAGTTCCGAATTTATTCAAACTCTGTCATTCTCGTCCCTGCTCTACGCTCTGTAGCTGTTTACGGAGTCAAAATTGGCTAATAAATGCATTTATTTTCAATTGCTATTTCATTTGCAGTATTTTAAAATGGTGTGCTTCAATAGGCGAAGGTTGCACAGTCGGTACTTAATGGTGCCTTCATCCTTGCTTTCTTTGGAACGCCTTTGTTGTGGTCAGTGAGGGTTAAACTAACATCTAATCTAATTCATCTGTTAAATTACAAATAAATTTTATCATGTTATGATTTTTTAAAAATTTAACTTCTCTGAACATTCACCTAACTTTACGCAGCAGAATTACGAAGCATTTCAAAACTTACGTTTCTTTTAATTTTCAAAAGTTGTAAACTTCGACACATTCAATTCGATGCACAAAATGCTCACCAGGTTCTTCGTTGATGATCCGTAGATCGTAAATAATAGTGAAGGCTGCTGTGTTTTCCGGCTTAGCGACAGAACTGCTCCGTTTGCTTGAATTGACCATAAAGGGGCGCTGCTGTATGAGCTCAGCGTTCAGAACATCCCTCTCAAGGTTCCAGAGCTGAGGAGACAAATTCGTGTCTCTTTTCAACTGGACAAGCAGGAAGCGTGTCTCTGGCTGGAAAGACACAGTCCCTGATGTGTAAGCTCTTTGTTTCATGTGGCCGATTTCGAGTTCTCTTCCACAACGCACGTCTTGTTATTAGAGGTTCCTTAGGTCTCATCATGGGGATTATCACCACTTTCCTCTGTCCAGGCTTCAAAGTAATTGGTAATCCAGGCTTGAGGTTTGAAAGTAATTCGTCACATATGAATTCATGTTAAGCTTAGAGTATATGCATTAATATTCTCTCTAAAGATAGTTATTTTCATGAGTGATGGTTGAGAAATACATTGGCGAATTTAGAATCGGTTCCATTAATTCTTTTTACGTATTTCTTTGATGCTCGCGTTGGACATTGGAAAGTGAATTTTCCAACATCGGAAAAAAATTTGTGACCAATTAAAGTTATTCCCAGTGACCCGAAGCAAGATCGATCAATCTTTTATGTTTGTGATTAATTCGTCCCACTAATCTGAACGCATAGTACTCGTTCATCTAACGTCGTTCTGCATTCGTTTCTTGTAAGCCGATATCGAGAATAATATTGTCACTAGTCGCTAAAAGGAACCTTTCACTGACTGCAATAATATTGTCACTTGTCGCTAAAAGGAACCTTTCACTGCGATAATACCTTGCTTCTGTTCTCAGCTAGTTGAATTTAAGCGTACTTTTATGCGCAGCATCTAATTCGAAGTAAATTCCGTACGACATTGTTGGTCATCAGACGTCAGCCTAACTCCGCCCCGAGCGAGTTTCAAGAGCCTTGCCTGCCACCAGAGATCCCTCCTTCCATTGGTTCATTAGTGGCAACCTCAACAAAATTAGTGGTAACCTCAACAAAAGTGTACCCGATACGTGGACTCTCGTTTACACAAAGCGTGACCTATTAAGGGCCTGTTTTAATGAGGGCTTCGCGTGATGCTCCCCAGGACGGGTCGTCAACACGTGCCGTGCACGCGTCACCAGCATCAGCTGATTGCTATTAGTGTATCGTGCCGCTCTTGCGTAACTGTAAAGGTCCATTACCAGGTTATCAGTTGTGCCGTTCTGTGCGCCTTCTCATCTTTCTGAAATCGTGATGATGCTCTGGCAGAGTGTGGCCGCTGGTCATCGCTAAGTTTGATCTCTGGGGTGGTGTCTTTTCACGAAAAATAGCGATGATGCGTGGTTACATGTAAGATCGAGTAGGTTGTGCTTTATGCTGAAGTTACTGTTATCGCACGATGTAATGAAACTGCTTTAAATTTGGTTTGCCTGAGTTTGAGAAGGTTTTGAAGTTCATGATTTCGGTGACACATTAAGTGATTTCAAAAAGTTATCCTCGCTTAATTTTCGATTTTTTTTAGAGTTCAAGATATTAGAGCGATAAGTGAGCAATGGAAAGGGAACTTCTATCCTGAATGGCTCTATCGTAAAACTACGCAGAAGCATTTCCCTGAACATTTGGCTGTTGTGTAGTAGTGTTGTCTGTGACTGTTAGCCTGGAAAAGTTGTTGAAATTCTATTCTCCATTTTACGCGTATTGTATTACGCGTATTAACTCCGTACTTAATGGTGCCTTCATCCTTGCTTTCTTTGAAACACCTTTGTTGTGGTCAGTGAGGGTTAAATTAACATCTAATCTAATCCATCTGATAAATTACGAATATATTTTTCAATTGCTGTTGATGAATGCCTGTCACCATCAAAGCTTGTGTGTGCAAATGAAAGTATCGCCGCTAAGCAGGAGTGAATTTAAATTAACAACGTTCATGCAATAATTTTGAACTTTGATGCCATAATTGATAACTGGAATGTGATATTGCCAGCAATGATACCAAAACAGTCGAACAAATAATGGCGCTAATTTGAGCTCATCGAGACAATGAAATCACTTTTAAAATTAGAAAATTTGGCATGTTAGAACGTGAATAATTGAAATGAATTCATTCATGGTTCAGCAATATCAGCAAATTTCCGGATAGTCATGAGCGTTGGCGTTTCCCACGGCTGATGAACTTATTCTCCGCTGCTTGCGGCAGGAATGCAGGGAGTTTCAGTTGAATGGCGTTGGCGGCGTCCAATTTTATTCCTGCAGAAATTGCGTGGGTTAATTTAAAATTATTCCGTCGAAGTGATGACGTGAAGTGAAAATATTCGAAGGAATTGAACAGTGAATTTTTAATTATTCTGTGGAAATCGTGCTATGAATTTTACTTATTTTGTTGATATCAAGAAGTGAACTTGTAATTACTCCATTGTAATTTTGATTTGAATTTAATTATTTTCGTTGAAATTTTACCGCACATTTGATAATTTCTCGGAATTCGTACACTGAATTTCGAATTATTCCGTTGAAATTAAAAATATGAAGTGTCTATCGTAACCTCTCAGGGAGAAACAACTATTGTATCTATGGGAATTACCACTCCTAGGTTGAAAATGTGAGGTCTCAATCTGAAAGATAAGTTGGCCTTCTTTTTGTTGGAATTAAAATATGCGTTTTTTTGGTTATGGATCTTTTTTCTCGGTTCGCTGCTGTCTTGCTTTTTAGCAATTCTGACTTCCTTCTTCAACTTTCATCTTATTTCCTTACCTTCCTTTCCAACTTACTGCTTTTATAGGCAGGGGATCATGTGAGGGAATCCGCTTTGTACATAGTTTCCTTGTTCCCTTTAACACCATACTAAATCGTGCCTTCGAGCTTCCTCTATTTAAACATCTTTGTTGCAGTAAGGGAGGCTGAAGCCAACTTAGTTTCAGTCAATCTGGCATTGTCTATCATTCCGGAATTTACAATCTTCTGTAATTATGTATTGTTCATAACGTTGCAGAATGTCTCAATAAAGCCTCATCAATCGAAAATAAATTAAAGATATATTCTACTGGGAAGCCTGGGAGCTACAAATATTTTTAAGACACTAATTCTTGTTTAAAATCTTACCTTGTATTTAACACAGACTAAAAGCAAAATCCTTAAAATGTTTATCCCCATCTTCTCAAGTCGAAATGAACTGCTGTGCGAAATCCTTAATTTTTAAGAAGTCGATGCCAGCAAAATTCAATTTGGAAACGTGTTCTCGACTTGAAAGAAATTCGTGATCTTACTTCATGAGGGTCATTTCATCTATATTTTTAAAACATAGAGTAAAGATAACTCCCCTAACCTATTTTTTTGCATCAAGTTACGTTTATAACATTTTTTCCCTCGTAAACAACGGAGGTAGTCCACCATGACAAACTATCGCTGCGTTCTGCTCAGTCGCACCGGAATGTGCAGAGCAGGTCGCAGGCCGCAGTTCTCACGCCGACCTGCGCGTGTTTGCCTCACGCTGGCTGGCCTGATCATTTGATTAACTCTTAAGTGCGGGAGATGTTTGGTCTCGGTGACCGAGGGTTACTCTGGGATGTTCAACACGTCCACCGCGTTTCCTACAGTTGGTTAGGTTAGGTTGAAAGAAGCAGAATTCAGAAGTCATCTTTACTGCTCGATTACCTTTTTATCTTTTGAACAAGCGGAAAAAATATGATTGCGCGATAACATTTTAACTTGTACTCCATAGACTAATTTAAGTAAATGTACTGAAATCGGTGAAATGGGAATCATTGTTACTGGTACGTAAATGAGCAATTAACCAAGTGGTACACATATGTGCCAATACGTAGGAACGCGTTAGTACCGCGTTTCCGCGGTTGTTAAAGGTTGATGTGGTTAGGGTGTAAGTAGCAGAATAGGAAAATCAACTCTACAGCTCCAATAAATTTTTATTCTTTGTAATAAAGATGAAATATACAGTTGCACGTTAGAATTTCAACTCGTATGGTGACAGTTATCTATTAAAAAGGTCGCGAAACAGATGAAATTACATTTATTCATACCTGTAAGTGAATGAGCAATTTACCTGTTGGGACACATATGACCGAAAACGCAGGGATGTTTTAAATTGAAGATATCGCCTTGAGTCTCTTATATCTCTTACCGATAAATCTCTTACCGATATATCTCTTACCGATATATCTCTTACCGAAGATATCTTATATCTCTTACCAATAATGTTCTCTCTAACAAATATCCCACAGGAAAACTATCATATTGAATTAATTGGCGAATTTTGCGCAGGTAATTTAGGAATGTCAACAATACGTTTTTTTTGCCATGTGTGTGTGTGGATTTTAATGTTAGTACCATTTATCGTTGAACTTGTGGCTCTATTCAAATTATGAGTTCGCTCAAAAATTGTGAAATGCCTTCAATCAAAAAAGATTGTGATTCGTTCAATATCTTGATAACATTTTTTTTGAAAGTACTGCCTCGGTGATCGTTATTTGAGCTTGTTGAGAAACAAACTACAGTGCATAAGACCTGAGATTAAAGTTGACCCTCGTTTACATTAATGGGTCTCACTATATGCGTTTAGATTATAGAATAGGTCAAATAATTACGATAGCATCTAAAGCTGAAGAAAGTTCTTCGTTGTAGACGTCACTGTGATAATTCGCCAGACCTGTTATGCAATAAAACTGAAGGCTGTTAGTTTGCAAGTGCATTGTACCATTATTTCTAATTACAATAGAACAAACTTTTAATTCAAAAATATTTAAGAAATCTATCACGATGATACCATATCGTAACTAAAGCATTAAATGGGAGTGGACTGAAATACAAAGATCGAATTTGCTGTCAGATATGTTTTACTTCAACGTCACTTCTTTTCAGAGTTAATGTCGTCTCGAATTTGCTCTCATATATTTTTTTCTTCAACATTACTTCTTTTCAGAGTTGATGTGGTCTGCACTGAGTGCTCCGTGACAGCACGTCACAAGTACTACCGTTGGGCCGGTGTCGAGGCTGGCCGATCTCGGACACTGGACGGTTCCCAGCCAGAAGCAGATTTCCACGGACACAACTCCATGTTCGCCTTTGCGCTGTGGATTGTGAGCATACGAGCATGAAGAGAGGTGAGGTTGCACTAGCAAGGGAATAATTCATGATTTCACTAAAATGAGCTTACCCTCATGGTTTAAACAGATTTGCCCTCGTGTTATGTTACCGAGGTAGCTTAGTTTAAATTTACTAGCGTCATTTTAGCAAGTATACATCTGAATAAAATAGATTACCGTTTTATTTTCTAAAAATCATTTCTGTCTGAGTTATGTTCGCTTTCCAAACACTATAAAAAATTAAGTACTTCATGTCTAAGAGGAGCTAAATCGTCAAACATTTCCCATACTCCGGTCTTGAAAACAAGGATGCTAAATTTCTCATTTTCCTTCTTGCAAGTTTTTTAAATAATACAGAACCATGGAAGAATAATACTAAATAATTTTCGTTATTGAAACCCGAACTTCGAATTTTTTTCCGTATTTATCATCTACAATATTTCAAATTTTATATTATATACATAAAAATGACAGCACAGAAAATTTCATCAACCCTTGTACATGAAGATCTAAATAATATAATGCGTTGAATATCGCATAAGATATCTGTTATATTATGGATAAGTTAGTCCCTGTTATGGTTTTCCTGAACAGAGAGTTCTATGATTAGGAAGGTAAGTTATGGGCTTATGCAGCAGAAATAAATAACTCGTGTTGAAGCTGACAACGTATACGGTACTCCCTTGTATAATATTAATGATATAATGTTGCTGTAGTTTGGACTCTCGTAAGTTCACATTAACCCATTCAAAAGCTATAATTAACAATTTTCGGTGTAATCTGTAATAAATTTCAGTTCTCCAAATAATAATATAAGAAAGTTTACCTACGAAATAAAAGAAAACGAAAACTATAAAAAAAAGTTTGTAGCACACACTGTGCTATTATTTAAAAAACCATTTTCTCCCTCCTGAGTTCTGTGCTGAATTGTAGTTCGAATTCATGTTATGAGTACAAAAAAAAGTAAAAATTTGTTCCAAGTAAAATTGACAGGTAAATATGTCATTGTGGTTTCTGAGATAACGTTTGAAATTATTTCTAGTTAGCAATATACTAATACATATTCACGTTGCTTTAACTGTCTTAAATCTTAAGCTTAGAGTAAGCATTTCAATTTATTTGATCTTAAGCACAGAATGAATAAATTAGTTAAACCTGAAAAGACGTTCAAGAATCTTGACCTTGTTTTTGAATGCAAGCATCTCATTTTTTAATTTTTTAGAAAGAAATTCTTCAACGAGACAAAATTAAACAACATTGTTCCTTTAAACAACATTGTTAACTACTCACAATCTAAGTTCATTATGCACCATAATTTACTGCCCGTTTTGAATGGGTTGTAGTCTGTACTTCTATGGTTGCATTCAAATACATAAAATTGCAGATTAGGGTGCGCATTTAAAACCTTTCTGGTGTATATTTAAAACATTAATATTGAAACATTAGTTTTAATTTTTAATTTGGTTTAACAAATTAAAATTATAAAACTTTCTGAGGGCACGTCCATCAAAACACGTCAAGTAAAGTCTGATTTCCTTTACATTCTAAAACTCCCCAGTTTTCAAACTCTGCTGTTTGGTCATGGTACCGTGACACAAGGATAGTGAAAGGAGTGGAATTCTGTCTATTCTCTTCTATTTAACCATAATGGCTTTCTTTAAAAAATGTGTACAAAGTTTATTAGAAATGCGCGAGTCCAATTTACAACTTAAGGTAGCATCTAATTTACA
This sequence comes from Platorchestia sp. MABIK, assembly GCA_014220935.1. Lineage (NCBI taxonomy): Eukaryota > Metazoa > Arthropoda > Malacostraca > Amphipoda > Talitridae > Platorchestia > Platorchestia sp. MABIK. The sequence goes on along the minus strand of JACJUY010001390.1, from coordinate 55,518 downwards.
TGAGAAAAAATTTCACATCAAATAAATTCATCAATTTTGGCACGAGAAAATTTAACGCCTTCCTACGAGATAACCAATTGTAGGGAAGCCAAGTTACAGCCCATTACTTGTTAATCTATTGCTTTAAATTTATTTGACTTCATGAAATAGGTAGAAAAAACCATCTACCTGCGCCTAATAATATTAATATATTAGCTGGGAAGTTTATGATTTAAAAAAATTAAGTTTGAAAAGGATATCGTCATTTATGAAACAGCGCTGGCATAACTGTGTAGCTATGCTGGCTTCTACGTATGTATTCTACTTGCTATTTGTTTCCTTCCAATTAAAAATTGTCGGGGACGTGAACGTAATGGTGAGTAGACAGTTTTGTATGCATTTTCCTAATGAGCATCCATATTAGTAATTATTTTAAGAAATGAAAAGTAGATGACTATATTATCCAGGTGCTTTTATTATGTAGACAACAGAGTGCTGGCACAACCAACCTTTATAGTTTTTTTCATTTTTCACCGGACGGACGATGTGAATCTCAATTGGCATAGCAGTTAAAACAAACATAATAAATAACGAGAGCTTAACCCTTGACGGAACATAAATCTAAAATACACATTGTTCATATATACTAATTTGTAGCACAATCTGGAGAAATTTTTTGAAGGACGGATGTTAAAACATCAAATTTAAAGCCACAAATGTTTTCCTAATAGGCTAGAAATCTCTGCTGACTTCGTAAACAACTTCACGATACAAAAAAATTAAATTCATTTTAAATGAATACTCAATACTCTCCAATTGATTCTACAAATATGTCCTTTGAAATAAATAACATTGGAAGTAGTTTTCAGCAAGACAGAAAACCCAAATGAATTGTTCTAAAAGCTCAATATTCCATTGAGGTATCCGGTACGCTTCGGCGTAGCTCAGCCAATAAATATAACAAAGGTTTTGTCTTTCCTCTTGTGTGTCGTTTTCCTTTTAAAATGAAAATCAAGTAAATTTTTTTTCTCGCAAAAATACAACGTAACAAACCCACAATTTGGATCATCTTCGCATTACGTATTCAAAATTGCACGATCAAACAAGTTATTGTATTTCCGAGTATAAATGAAGTATCAATTCAGGGTGACTGTGCTAAAAAGTATTTAAAACTTGTTGGGTTGTAATAATTTTTCAAAAATGAACGGCATTTCTTTCATCACTGCCAAATATTCCACGATTGTTTCATCACTATATTTTGAGTGAACTGAGCCACCAGAATGTGGCTGCAACATTTTATGAAAAATTAGAAAAAACTTTAGTACTGATTCGAAGGGTAAATTGAATTTATAATAAAGTTTTCATGAATTATGACGCAAATATTGGATAATTTGCTGTAAGTTAGAGTATCTGAATTTCATGCAAGCAAAGTTCTGTCAAAATATTGTTATAATTGCATCAACGCTTGAAGTTTTTATATGTTTTTCTTCATGTGGGCTAAAAATGACGAAAAGTCAATAGAACATTGATAAGTTGGTGACTTATTGTACTCAAAAATATATCATTAAAACATTGCAACGAAATAAATAAACTTTTAATCAACCACTCATATCGAAGAGTGCTTTAACATCAAAAAGCCGGATTAGGAAAAAGCCGGAAAAAGATTATATAAAAAGCCTGATTAGGGAAGAAAAATGGACAAAAATGTTGAAAAAATACACAAAAATGTAACCAAAATTCACGGAAGGTCGGTGAAACATATCGCTTATTTCCTTCACTCCTGGCATGGAATAATTGAAAAAACTGAGACTGAACTGAACGAACTTGAGCCTCTAGTAAAAACGAATGCTGCATCGCAGGTCAGTTGCCATGTAATGCACCGAACATTAAGTCCTTGAGGGGAACAGACTGTGAACCAGAGCTAACCTCGGCTTCAGAATGAGAACTTTAACACGTCTCTTGAGCTGCGTTAGGTCCGTAATTAACAATGAAAAACCAAAATCTCCAGCACATCATCTCTACCTCTTGATGAAAATTTAGCAAGGTTAAATCCGCAATAAATGAATTCAAATCCTAATGCTTTCAAACGCTTGAACTATAAAAGAGGTTTACAAGAAGTGTCCAGTGCTACGTACCGTACAGCTGGACTAATGATAAGATTTCTTATAAAATACCAACTTAATATCTACTCCACAGAACTAATACCAACCAGTAAATTAAAAAAAATTTTGGTACGTGAAACGCCATGTCTTTTAACATTTAGGAGAGTTCGAACTCAAAATAAATAGCTAAATACATTAATTATCTCCATAACAATAAAAAAAATAATGGGACGACTGCACTCGTGATAGTTAACATTATTTAATAAACACGTTATTGCACTTCAATTAATTGCTATTTTTAAAGCAACGAGCGATGAAAATAAATATCGATTGGCAAGAAAATAGAACAAGGCCAAGTTTAAAAATTACATTATGCTTAGAATTGAATCATCTTTCCCGTTAAATGAATGTGATAACCATTGAGTAACATGGGGAAGGTTCAGATTTTAGGCCCATCACACGAGTTCAAAATTTCATTCTCACTCCGCAGAGTTTGCTGCAACCTATAAAAGGAAGACACCATAACAGCTAAAGTTTGGTGTATTCAAATACTGAAGACTTATAGGAAAAGAAACGGTAGAGTGAGCTAAAAGGGTACGCTGAAGAAAGGGCTGGAGTAAGGCGTCGACATTTCGGTTATATTTATACGAGGCTTTAAAGGAACAGGAACACACGAAGTCATTATCGAGACTCACAACTGATTCCACTTGTGAGCATTTATGATCAAGCGAAGACTAGCAAATGAGTTTTCTTGGAAATGCTAAGTTCAGAAGAAATAATGAGTCAAATAAGTAAATTAGAAGGAGCCTAAATTATTCTACACGTCTCCAAAAGGAAGTTAAATGCGGAGCCACCGCTTTCGAAGAATCTCTTTTGGTTCACCGCATACGAGGAGCGAGAGAAACGATGACTCAGCAGAGAGGAACCCGTTTCAAAGTCCCAGCTAAACACGGGAAAAATGAAATAAATTTCTAGTATCGTCTATAGCGATTCAATTCGTCATTAGGCACACATTTTAGTGAATAAAAAAACCTATACCTGGGTTTTATTTTAAATTGACATGCTCAGAAAAAATGAAAGCACGCCAGACTCTGACAGTTAAAAAACGATGAATTAATTTTAGTTCACTATTAGAATGAAAAAATGGAAATTAACAGCATCGCTATTCTTCCTAAAAACGTTGCTAAAACGTAAATCCCAAAAACTAATAATAGGGTCTACGCTACAGCAGACATAGATTTTAAAAACATGGTGTCAGAAGGAATGGCAGTGAGGAACAAATTTCTAGTCTACTCCAAAATAGACATTTTCTTAGGCTGTTAACTACTATTACTAGATAAAACTACTTAGCAAGTAAAACTCTATGTACAGGACGTATAGAGGGAATGGACGATGTTTTCTATCACGGAATATGTACGACTTATATGGAATACTCCGTAAGCTGAATGCCACAGCTGACATTGGAAATAAATTCTCATATTTCCGTCGTCTGTAGAACAACAAGACAACACAATCGGTCTCAGGTCCTTTTGCAAGTGTTCGTGCCTTCCATCCAGAAAATACGATCTCGGCAAAAAACCTGCTAGTTCATTAGTCACCTACGAACAAATGACGCTAAATATTTCTTAAAGAGATGCAAATAAATGCAGTGTGTTACATGAGTATAATAGACCAAGTTTAAATGCATCGCAACAAATGTTTTCAAAACACGTAACAGCGAATGAGAAGGAAATCAAAAGATTCGGAGAAGTACAGCAGGCGTACCACCGTAGCGGTAACTAAAATTATGAGATATTCCCAACCTCGTCACATATTAACAAAACATGACAGGAGAATAGATCGATTCGAAAAGATGTTAAAAAGTTGAAAAATGAATTCCAAACCAGGAAAGGATTATAAGTTAGCTTAAGCCTCCCTAACCGCCACAAAGGCGAAGCAAAGAGAGGAAGGAGGAAGACACCATTTAGTATGAAGCTAAGAATGCGGACTCTACGCAGAAATCGCATATAGAAACAGTAAGTTGGGAAAGAAGTTCATGAAATAAGATAAAAGTTGAAGAAGAAAGTCAGAGGTGCTGAAAAACAGGACAGCAGTGAACCGAAAAAAGGTGGTCCTTTAACATAGTGAAAAACATTTCATTTCAACAAAATGGAGGCCTACATAACTCTAAGTTCGGGCCCTCACATTTTCCCCCTGGGAGCGCTAATTCCCATAAATACATTGGTTGTATCCCCCTGAGG
>JACJUY010001390.1:0-51153 GCA_014220935.1 Platorchestia sp. MABIK | reverse complement strand
CTCCCTATCCGCAACAAAGGCGATCCAAAGAGAGGAAGGAAGAAGGCACCATTTAATATGGAGTTAAGGGAACGCGGAATCTATGCAGAAAGGGCATAGAAACAGTAAGATAAGAAAGAAGTTCATGAAACAACATCAAAGCTGAAGAGAGTAGTAGGTGCTGAAAAAACAGTACAGCAGAGAACCGAAAAAAGATGATCCTTAACATAACAAAAGCATTTTATTTTAACAAAAAGAAGGCCTGCCTAACTCTCAGCTCGGGCCCTCACATTGTCCCCTGGGATGCTATGTTAAATGCTTTCACAAAATGCACCTAGCGAATTACTCCGTTAAATTCGCTCCGTGAAGTGTCAATGCCAAAACCCCAAAACCAAGTTTTAAAACGAACATATGACTTAAAAATTCAAACGAACTGAATATTACAAATTTTGATACTCGTATGATCTATAGCATTACCACACCCTGAAATTTTTGCAATTAAATTCATTCACATTCTGCTACCAGTGTGGGTTAGAAAATTCAAAATTCTCATAAAAGAAGCAATGCTCGCTTCACGTAGCTTTTTTTTATTGTAAAACAGGAATAACTGGATGAAGAAATGAATAATACGAGTTTTTTTCTCTGCTGATTTTTGCTCACGACTAACAAAAGAATTTGTAATGATGCAGTTTCTCCAGTGGTTTCGGAAGGCGAAAAACTAATTCTGAAAAAGCAGACGCAACGTAATGAATATCCAAATTTAAGTCAAGCCATAAACTGCTTTGGATTCATAAATATTATTCAAGAGGGTTTGAAATTCAGAATAAACAAGAAAACTGATACATGCCTTACAGTTTTTCACTTTCAAAATCTACTGTAGTTTCAATTTAGCCCCTAGCTTGTTGACATTTTGAAAGACCAAATCTGTCCACTGTTAATTTCACGCTCAACAGCAGTTTGCAGCTAAAGAACTTTAGGGAACCGTTGATATTCCGCAAGGAGATTCCACGAGGTTTACTAGTCGGACTACGTTGCTGACGTACGCTGTAACAGCACGTACTGCATTTGCATGTAAAAGAATCATTGGAAGAATGCGTAAAAGCCCTTTCCCCTAATCTACTATTTTGCTCGATTTATTACAAAAATTTTCAAGTCATTCCATACCGTAAAATGTCCGTTGTGCAAGTTTAAAAACGTGTTAACTATAAAATTTAATATTGCATGATAAAATAGAGTAAAGCGCAGAGTGATAAGAATTTACCCAAAGCTTTCACCTTTTGAAAAGGCAAAATATTTAGATGCCCCTGAGAACGCTGATTGTCGGTTGAAATGGCAAAGGCGGAGTCTGAACATTCTAGACGAGTTTCAGCGGAGCACGAGAAAGCCGTAAACTCTGAACGAAAAATGTAAATGCCTCGCGTTCAATTTTGAACAGGTCACCGTGAAATAATTTGTTTTGGCATGTGTCTTAAAAATGTTACACGGACGTTTTTGATTAATGCTACTAACATTGATTTACTCTTCAATCACTGGCCATGGTTTCATCTCACCGAGATCAGTGTTTACAACGGTGTTTTACAAAGCAGTGTTTTACAACGGTTGTGGACGTCTACGTTAATACATTTAGCAACTATCTGCAAAAAAATAATTAATTGCACACCAAACCAGTATGAATACAACTCTCGTGAAATGCACCATCGCATTCAATCCACAAGATTTCACATTACTGAGCCATCCAACCATCATGTTGGAGAAACGCATGTAAAAATATCATAAGGGAAAGGGTCATTCCTATAGTGAGATACGTGAACTTTATTTCCATCAACTGAAATGATGACTGACTCCATTTCTTGCAACATTGGTCTACAACTCTAATTGGTTTATGAATACCAGCAATAAAATCCGATAACTTCTATGTATTCGTATTCCCACACAGAAAATTTTTGAAACAGTTCGTTTGCATCTACGAAATCCATAACGTTACAAACGAGTCGATGGCTCTAGTCGCTTTTGACATCTCAGCGCTACTTTCACCTTTGTTTTATTTCTCCCTCTTGAACTCGACGTCATGATTTGTCGCATTCATCCAGGAGTATTCAACTTACCCGTTGCAAAAATCCTTTATTTCATAAATACTTCCGATGCAACCTTTGCACGCGTCAAGATACGCATTCATTCTAAGACCATCTTCCTGGCAAAGTCTCTCGTTAGGCTCAAATAAGTGTTCCAAAGCATGAAAAAGCCACTCTTATACAACTTGCTTCACATATCTCAGCAATAATCCTCTTACGAATAACCATGTCTTCATTTCGAAGTTGTTCGACGCACATTTTGATCTATTTATTCTACGAACATTCGAATTTTAATTTTCAAAAATGAATTAGGATATTTTATTGCCCCCTCTAATTGAATTTACGGATATCAAAATTGCCATTGTGGCGCCTCAACTTGGGGACAAAAATGCAAGCAAACATAGCGGCCTTCTGATCCCTTATCTCAGTTTGCACTTCTGCAGCTTTTACGACTGTCAGAAAATAAGCGAATAGCAAACAGGAATTGATTTATATAACCACTAGTGGAAAGCTCTGGGATTACGCTGTTGAGACGTTAGACCCTCGCTAAGCCGGACATTTTTGGAAGCACAGTTTGTGAAATGGGAGCAATTGTGACCTGAAATGCTCGGAAACTGTACATAGAAGCAGCACGTTGACCACATTCAGTGGTATGAACACACATTCGTCAGCAAAATAGCTATATCATATTTCATTGGAGATAAAAAGGAGTTTAGACTAAAGCATATGAAAATCTAAAGGAAAACAATGCACATGTTCGACAAAACATGATCTCATGAGTCAAGTTCATTAAGAATTTTCAGCAGGTTTTATGGCTCACAATGAAAAAAATTAGCGCTAAAACTTTCAAGATTACCATTACTCATAACAGCTGAATGTGTCTCTTCATAGTGTTCTGTAAAATGAAAAAATTTCTATCGGTGAAGGGAACCTCAGCAGGAAAAAAACAGTTATAGGTAACTGAATGGCAGGTGAGCAAACTTCCAAAAACACTACTCTAGCAGACGTTTTCAGTTGAACGTTCTTATAGTTCGAGAATTCTTTCTTCTCACATAAGTAAATATTAATGGTAAGCCTGCACTGATGCAAGCATTAACTTCACCTAAATGAAAAAATATACATTTGACATAAAAACACTGGCGTACACATCGACAAATTTGTACGGCCGTGTAGTTACGAAACACCAAGACATTTCGGGACGAGCAAAAATGGAGACTGAAAGAAGTCCGTACTCTTTCAGGCCGGTACATACTGGACTGAAAGAAGTCATTAAAATTGCACAGAGACATGAACAACTCGGAAAAGCAAGGAACACAGAGCTTGGTTTACAAGGTCAGCTCAGCAGTCAGTCCGAGTGTTCCTCTTTAATAGAGACAGAATTCTTGCCACCAGCCAATCCCGACTGACAATGAAACGAGAGAAAAGTTTTCCCTCCTGAGGGAATTCACGAATTTTCAGACATGACTTATTTCACCTAAGCTAAATCTACACTGCAAGAAAAAAAAATTCGCATTAGTTCTGTTGACTTGACGTTTCTTTATATAAAGTGTCACAGGAGCAAAAACAATAGCATCAATAACTCTCATGGAAACACGGCGAAAAATAAATATTATTCTGTATTGGACAACGCAAGTGTTTTCCACTCACGAAAATGCAGATGCTCAAAATGTAAAGACTAACTTTATTTTCACAGAATTCAGTCAGTCTGAAATACACAAACACACAGTGTTCCGAGTGACAAACACGGCGCACGCAATTCGAGCGCCTGAACATGGCTTTGCAATTTTCAAAAGAGCCTCAAAGTAGGTTTCACAGTCGGAAGTTTACTGCATTGAAATGAAGCGTCAGTGAAAAGCTAAATAAACATAACAATAACATATAATATAGTTCCTGGTTATAGCAACTTGGAGATTGATATCATGTGAAATACTGCACATGCTCAACATGAGAAAACCAAGATTTATCGGGCAACAAAATGAACTAAGAAATAACGCAATAAATACTCATCAAATACAACCGTGGAGTGAATTACCCAGCTAATGAGTACAAAAGTGGAATAATTAAAGTGATTGCGATGCAAAATTTCAATGTTGAACATTTTCCACAAAGGAATTCAATTCACTAAATGAAATATCTTACGAATTTGATACACACATAAATGTTTCTTTTGCAACACGAGTCCTGAAACAACTTCACTGAATCTTACAGATAATTTGTACACAGGCATTTTACGTTCATACGGTCATGAATCACACCACATCAGATTAGAATGCAGTATAAAATCTCGGTATTTTTTACAATGCTGACGAGTATTCTGGTTCGTACATTTATGCACAACATACTCTTTGACTCGCAATGTACCGCGGCAGGGAATGCCTAGAACGGAAAATCTAATTTCCAGACGGATAAGGGCCGCTTAACGGTTAAATGGCCGGTTTCTTTACCCCCAACTATGTACATAACTTCGGGACCCTGCAATTCTGAACTCGGATCTATCCGTAAGAACGGATTCATGCGAGCACTAGATAATATTCCTCCGCTTCTTTCGCCGGATGTCCGAGGTCGACTTGTCGGGCGGTTTTCACTTGCGCCGCCGAAAGTAACTCGACTAGTGCTGCTACTTCCTACACCCCCACTTTCACCGTTTCCACTAGCGTCTCTGCCTCCAGCAGTACCATTGCCACCTCCACATCCATGCTTGAACTCGGCACCTCGATTCTCGAGCCCATACAAAACTGGCTCAACAACACCAACGACAGGGTACACTGGGTGATATGGTTTCCTTTGGCTACTCTTTTGAGAGTCCAAGTTCACGAAATCTTCCAGCGTTTTAAAATTGACATCTTGAGGTGTCCGTCTTTCCATTTCTACGCCCAAACCAATCCCCGAGTCGGGAGGAGTTCTGAGAACTTCAGCGAACTGTTTGTGTCTAACACTTTCGAGGTCTAAAGCCCCTTTTCTCCAATAATCTTCACTGAGAAAACCTCCTTCTCCTCTGCTTGACTCGGAAGACGCAACGTAATTCGGATTGGAAAAGCTCCCTCTGAAATGAGAATCACTGTTCACGTTGGCTCGGCTGCTGTTGGAGCTCTCAGTGCACGAAAATGACATGAGGTCGTCACTGATGCTCGTATCTGTGGACCTACCGACACGATCGCTGCGAAAAGCGAGGTGTCCGTGAATGGAGTGAGGCGGAGGAGCTTCATCTTCCAAGTCTTCGAGGCACTCGACGTTAATGAGCCGAGTCTGGTTTTCCGACGGCGCAGGAGTAGTGGAACTCTTAGAGTCTCCTGTTCCAGGGCCAATAATATCACCAAAATTAGGAACAGATGAAATATCTCGAGATAAAGCCATCCTATTTTCAGGTTCTCCAGCCCTTGCTGTTTTCTCCTTCAACCCTTGTATTGACTGAGATTTGACTAGTTTGCCACCAAAACTGTCACACGTGCTGGCTACAGAGTCTTCAACTATGCTCTCGGTGCTGTCGTTGCTTAGCATACTATAACTATAATATTTTCCTAAGTGAGATAAGTTCAGTTGAGAAATTTTAGATATGGAAAGTTTTAGGTTACCACTCTGAGTATTATGAAGACAGTTCTTTTGTATCAAAGAACGTAATCTATTTGGATCAATATCATCATCTCCCTCATCACTAGGAGTATCAAAATCATGACACGGACATCCTTCTCGTTCATGGATTGTAGCTTCTCCTACTCCACCCCCACCTCCTCCTCCATCTCTTCTGAACCGGGAATCTCCATCGATGCTTCCACTGCACCCGCTGCCATATCCACTCGTGTAGCTGCTTCCACCAGTGGATGTGGTGGAAGTTGACCCGAGGGTGGAATGGGCGGATGTGTAGCGGGAAGTCTTCAGGCCGTGTGAGGGTGCGACAAAAGCGCAAAATTGAGAACGCGGCTGAGGTTTGGGACCAGAGGGTATCAGCCGCTCCCAGATCAATGTGCCTGGAAATAGTTTCCTCATTAACATTGCGAGTTACATTCCGGGGTATTTATTTCTCGGAAAATCAAAAAAGAGAATTTTTCAAATCGTGTGCCTGGAAATGGTGTCCTCATCTACATTATGAGTTTTATACTGTAGCATTTGATTCACGAAGAGTAAAAATGCTGGAGATAACAGCTTGTAAATCTACTGGCCCTATGAGGACGGGAAATCAGGGACTTCTGTTGAGGAGCTTTAGCTTCTCTTTACAACAAAAAATACTTTGGATAACAAATAAAAAAAACCGTTTGGGAGGTCAGCACACTTCACAGGAATTACAGAGAAGGTGAGAATGAGTGGCAAAGCCAAGTAACTGCAAATATATCCTACCAATAGATATATATATATATTATATTATTAGTTAGTTTAAGCCTCCCTATCCGCTACAAAGGCGATCCAAAGAGAGGAAGGAGGAAGGCACCATTTAGTATGGAGTTTAGGGAACGTGGAATCTACGCAGAAAGGGCATAGAAACAGTAAGATGAGAAAGAAGTTCATGAAACAAGATCAAAGTTCAAGAAGAAAGTAGTAGGTGTTGAAAAAACAGGACAGCAGTGAACCGAAAAAAGATGGTCCGTAACAGAACAAAAACCTATTCTATTCCAACAAAAAGGAAGCCTACCTAACCCTTAGCTCGGGCCCTCACATAGTCCCCCTGGGAGAGCTAATTCCCATAGATACAACAGTTGCATCCCCCTGAGGGGCCTACCAATAGATTTTGCAGCTGATTCTGAGGAGCGGATCTATGGGTACCACTGAGTGAAGGCAGTCCCTAAAAGTGGGCAGACACCAGCATGCTCCCTCATCTCTTCTCTTTCGAGTGCAACTTAATTGTTTTTTCGGGGTTTCGAGGATTACAAAAGTCCCTATAAGAACTGACATATAATTCCACCCCTGGGGTTCACGCAGTGAAAAGTTAGAACAGAAGATAAAATTATCGTTAACAGTTTCTTACGCACACTCTTAGTAATTCAAGAGTCACAACACAACTGTAGGATCGAAATAACTGCAGCAACGAAACAACTGCAGCATCGAAACAACTGTAGCAACGAAAGAACTACAACACCAAAATAACACAAAAATGCAGACAGCACAAGAATAACACAAAAATGCCTACAACACATAAACAAGAACGAGAACAAAACTAACATCAAAAAATAGAATGCAACAAGAACAAAAGAGCAACTCACTGAAGTGGAAGCGCCAGAGCTCGTCGAGCAGCTCGCCCTGTCGCTCGCCGCCGAAGAGCACCATGACGCCACGCAGCACCGCCGCCACGTGTGAGTGCAGGCAGCCCGGACCTTGCCGTGCACGTACTGGGCTCCACGTGCGCGTCTCTGCACGTGACCAAGCGTGACAGTTAGTTCACCTTCTCGTTCCATGGAAGCATTAACCGCAGCGTGTGCCACCGGCGGCCATGGAAGGGATTTTCACAAAGCTGCTAACCGACCAGTAGTGATACAATTATCATGAAAGCTTGATTAAAATTATACAAAATTATGATCCTGTTAATGTTTGATATTTTCAATATTTCTTTCTATAGTTGAATTTAAAATTGAGTATTTGAGTTGAATATTAAACTTCAGTTTAACCATTTGAAGTCAAAGGGTTAATGAGGGCAGACTGGCAGAGCAGCTTCTTGAGAGGAAAGCGTGTAAAACTTATAAAGTCCATTAAGACTTTTTACGAGCCGGTGATTGAAAATGGAAGCTGGAGCGCTGTAGCATGAAGGCTCTTCCCAGACAAAATTGTGTGGAGAGCGAGAGGCACATCGATGACATGCAGCACATGTTGATGCATTTGTTGTTGGTTACGTGTTTCTTGATAGCATCCGGAGCCGTGCGGCCGGACTGGAGAGGTTCACTAACTTTTGGTTGGATAGCATCTACCAACATTCGTTTTATGCCCATGGCCTATTTTTTGCGAAGTGAGCGTAAATTATTAATCGCTGTTAGTATTAACTATTAATCAGTTAATATATTTGCAACCAGAAAGTTCGGTGTAGTAATAAATGTGTTTCCCCGTTCCTGAGCAAATATTCCTAGAAATTCAAGATTTTTGTCCGTGTTGGAAGATATTTTAGTAAAAACTTGTTCATATTAGCAAACATGATCCCACAGTTTAGAATACTATTGTTTGGTTCAAGGAAAAAAGTTACCAATATAAGGATATGTTACCACAGACCAGGTTACCCCGGACCAGGTAACCACGGAAGACCTTTTAGGAAAGGCTAAGCCGCCCCACCAAATAAGCGTACATTGCAGCCGGCGAGCAGTCCCGAGTGACGTCGCACCAATAACAGCAAACCATAAATTTTCCTTTGGCGGCCAAAGCGGAAGAAAACTTGGCAAGCAATCACGGAAGCAGATTTGCCATTTCGTCTGAACGAAAAAAACACGCCCTAAAGTGTCGAAATGGAATGGGTTGAAGTTTTAGAAGAGCTGCAGCGACGTAAAAGCTCTAAGAGGACAGATCCGTGCGTACGGAATTTTGCAGTTCGGGTTTTAAGAAAGTGCCATCAATTCGGAATAATTATGATCTTTACGTCAAGCATAAACGTTGAGGTATGAAAAGGTCTAACGGGATAAAAAATTTTGTGAGTTTTATTCAGTACGACAAGACGGTGAGGAGGCGGCAGCAGAGTTCTTTTGAAAACGAAACCCACAATAAATCCAGTCCAATGACAAAAGAAACGTGGAACAAACGTTTTCATGGCCATGAAACCAAGGACGCCATTTCTAAGGTAGAAGCCGTGGCTAATTTTCGAAGAAGGCGATCCAAAAGCTCTCCATAAGAGCTTCTCGTCCCATGGAAGCATTAATGAGGGCAGACTGGCGGAGCACCATCTCGAGATGAGAGCGTGTAAAACTTAGGAAGTCCATTAAGACTTTTTACGAGCCAGTAATTGAAAATGAAAGCTGGAGCGCTGTATCATAAAGGGCCATCCAGGACAAAATTGTGTGGAGAGTCAAAGGCATAACGATGATATGCTGCACTTGTGTCAGTGTGTCAGCAGTAAAAAAACATCGCTGATATAAACAGTGAGCACAAGAAGCACGATGGATTCACACACACCTACGCGTTTAGGACGTATCAACAGTTTCATAGCGTGAAGTCTGATTTAACGTCGTCTTCAAGTGACGAGCACAGGTTGGAAGCATTAAGCAAAAGATATCGTCTTTCAAAAGAGTTTCCGAGCAATCCAAGACTTTCCATTTGCCTGAGGATATTAACAAAACAACGCGCAGTTCAATACCTTCTTTGAGTCCATCTCAATTCAAGCCGTGAACAGCCTAATTTTGCTGAGAACAAGTTGGTGAAATTTTACGTATATCAAAAATCAGTTGTTTGAATGGACCTCAATTAAAGTACATTGTCGGCTAAGCAATTGAGCAGTTCGTCGTTTGTGTTCGCAGTTGATTTATTTAATTTTACTGAATAAAACTTTTCATACAACTCATTAACATGGTATTGAAAAATTGATCTCTTTACTCGAGAACAGTCCAGAAAAAAATGCAATTAAAAACAATTATGGTCTCTATTTGCTAACTATCACATGATGTTATGTTCTTCTTTCCTCTTATGATGAAAGGAAACTGAGTTCTCTGTAGTAATAATCCTTATAAGAACGGCATCCCCTTCAAAGACATGGTACAGTCAGAGACCATTCTCTTGCACAGATTTAACCTGAGATCTATAGAGTAAAAACTTCTATGAAGATCCCAAGAATGGAACTCTCATATTCGATCTCCTCTTGCCATACTGGATAACAAATACACTGCCACGGCTTTCAGCTTGACTGCATTCAAGAACCTCATTCTTCAACTCACCGACATGATACTTCCAGAGGTCATTCCTTTCCTGCAGGTCCGTCATGCCGCCGTACACCCACATGAAGCCGTCGTACAGGACGGCGGTGTGGGCGTGTCGAGCAGGAGGTTGTTCGCCTCTGCAGCACACTTTTTGCCACACTTCCGAGTCTGCAAAAAAATCATTAGTGGTCATTTAAATCATTACAGGAGATTTACGAAGGATTGAATGAATCATTACTGGTCATTTGAATTACTACAGAAGACATACGAAAGATCGAATGAATCATTACTGGTCATTTGAATTACTACAGGAGATTTACGAAGGATCGAAGGAATCATTACTGGTCACTTAAATTATTACATGCGATTTACGAAAGATCGAGCGCTACAAATAGGCACAAACACAAGCATCGCTGCAACAAATGCTAGCCCATTCGAAGCCGAAGCGTTTCCTCTGGATGCAAAATATAAGTCCAGGAAATTTTTTTGACGAAATGAGAAGATCGGAAATCCGGCGTGCAAATATAATTACCGCAGATATGATTAGATTGTTAGTTAGTTTAACCCTTCTAACCAAAATAGAGGTGTTCCCGAGAAAGGAATGAGGATTACACCATATGGTATGAAATGAAGGGAACATGGAATCTACCCTCAAGTTGTGTCCCCCACCCTGCGCATAGAAACGGTAAGGTTGAAAAAAATCACGCAGAAAAAAGAAGTTGAAAATGAATGCAAGAGATGCTGAAAAAATTCTACTTCGAAGCTAAAATAGATGGTCCATTACGAAACGAAAAAAAAACATTCAATTGGATCAAAAAGAGGCCCTACTTAATTTTCAGCTAAGGACCTCACATATTCACCGTGAGAGAGCTGCATCTCAAAGATATATTACTTTTTCTGCGAGGGGAAATCGAATCTGAGGCTGCAAAAATTCACAGTCAATAAATTAAGTGAGTCAAGAAGGGTAGCCTTTTTACCTATACTTATTATTTCCCCTACAACAAAACTCTGAACGTGAGTAAAAATGGTAAACAAAAACACGAAACAAGCGAAAACATTCGATTCAAAATCATTCCCCTGTACTGCTGAGTATTTCCAACAAAAGACTGTAGAAAAGACTAAAGAATAATAATCGTGCCTTCTCTAGATCCGAAACATTTTTTGCAAGCCGCCTCACGCGATCGCGCCAATTTGCACCTTCAATGAACGCATAGCGGGCGCGGGCGAGCGCGCGAATTGAGACGACGTTATGGATAGTCAGCACGGAGACAAATGTGGCCCAGAGCAGCGCAGCCGTCTGTAATCTTGAGGTGGGATTTCGAATCGAAACCTCGTTGATCAGCTAGATATCTTGCGATTCTTTGGGATCCTCACGGACTTGGTCTTTTTGAAGTGATGTTAATTTTGTGGTAAAAGATTTGTACGTCCCGTTTTTGAAGCATGTTACACGTGTCACTGTGCATTGGAGTTCAGGCAGTGTTCGTTTTCGTGGAAACGAATATTTCGACGATGACAGCTGAAAAATTCAATGTACGTAGTACTACGTTCACATGTGCATTTCCGTGGAAAGTTGCTGTAACGCAGCAGCCTCTAAATGAACAGAAATATAAAAAAATGAAAAGTGGACGAGTTAATAAGAGAATTGAAACGACCTGAAACGATAACCGACTCGTGTGAGGTACTAATTCTCTAACAAAATTAAAATCCGCGATTTGGAGATACCGTAGAGAATCGTAATATTCAAAAAGGTTTGATTTGAGAGCAGACTCAATAAACCTCGTTTTCTTCAAATACTCAAATAGCATTCTTTGAACCCTAGGAGTTCTCAGTCTTAATTTATGTTTAAAATTTCAAGTGATGCAGCTTTTAAAGATTTGTAATCCAGCATCGACAGTCAAGTCAAAACATTGTCGACTAACGAGTCTGGCTTGAATAGGTGAGCTTCCGAAACTCAAAAAAAATGTTTCAAAAATATTCTAGTGGTAAAAAAGCTTTCTGTCTTCGATACCCGACTTTCTATACACTCGCAAAAAGTCAACTGAACTGCGTTCACATCGAAAACAACTTCCCCGTAAAAAATGAGGCTAGAATGTAAGAAAAAAATAAAATAAAGAAGAGCTGGCGAGGAGATCGTTGAGTCGCTAGCGCTGACTCAGCATTTGTGAGGCAGGCGGAGACTCGTGAAGGTGATGGAAGGAGCCCATTTTGGGGCTGCCTTGAAATTTTCAAGTCGCCCACTGAGGGCAATTCTGAACAGCTCTACTTGAGCGGCGGTATACAAATCAGCGACAGCCAGCGAACTATCATCTATCAGTATGATACGAGTTTCCAGAGAAACACCTATATACCATTAGTATTAAACATTTACTTAACACCAGTATTTGCACCTAATACACTGCTGGAAGCGATTTGTACGGTCAACGTAATATCAAAAATTGTGAAAATTTTCGATGAAATTTATGTAATACTGTACATCGTTTATGGACAAATTAGATGAGATTAGGTGAATTAGTTGAAGTCTCCTATACTCATTAAAAGTAGGAAGTCCTAAAATAGCATGGAATTCGGAGAATGAAAAATTTATATTAATGGTGTGCTTCTTTGCCTTGAGCAACGACACGGCAAGATAGCACAAAACTTATGACGCAAGATGAAAGTTGAAAAATTATTAAGTGTATAGGAGACGGTCCGTAGCAAAATAAAGGAAAAAACCTAATCCATTTCTAAACAAGGAAAACTTACTTAACCATTTTCTCGTTACCTCACATCTTCCAACAGAGAACGCGTATTCTCAAAGATGTTTACGATGGAATATAATTTTACTAAGATACATTTCCGTTTTCTGATAGATTGTAAAGAACACTGCCGTAACGCCACATCAAGAAGTTAGAGAAAAACTGTCCTGGACAAACTCACCTCATTGTTTGTATGTTGATTACAAGAAAAATAAAGTAGAATTAAGTAATTGAAGAGACCGGAAGACATCGGTGCAAACCTTCTCAAACGAAAACCAAAATACTTTTCTTGTATGGCGAACACAAAGAAATTATTTTTCAAGATTTCTGAAGATCAATTATGATGTGTCGCTTTGAAAGTTACCCCGTTTAGGGAGTTTTTAATTTTTTCAATTCACGCTTTTCAAATTTTGTAAAATAGTACTCGTTAAAATGAGTTGACTGGAATATACACCGAACGTTAAATATGTGTTCTAAATAGTTGGTGGTCGCTCTTACTTGCATCAAAAGTGAGTAGTTTCAAGTACATGCGAAGTTAAATCAAATATCCAGCGATCTAAGCGAAAATAAACGCTACATAAAAACACTTTTCACTGATGTGCTTAGTGTGTCATTTTTTCTGTGGCAAAACAGTCAGCTAAAATATTTCGCGCTAATCAATAGCCAAGCAGCTCCTCCAATAATTCGTCCTCTATTGAGTTAAATGACACTAAAGCTTCGGCTGGCAACGGCTCGATGCGTAATTTAATAGAACGCCTCAGTAACCAACAACAAAAATTTAAAACTAAATCATCTCAGGGAATGGCTCATTTGGACTCTGAGAAATGAAGGTAATAAAGCGCCATTTCCCATAATTATTGCAATTCTTCGAAATTAATTTTATGAGCAATGACACAAAATTCAACGGTTTATCAGATACGGTGAAAATTACCGTCTTTCCAAGTTGGATGCTTTTTCATAAACTATGTTCACGAACGAAATCAATGTTTTTCTTCAGACTTAAAAATTCGGAGAGCCGAAAAACTGTTCATCAACAAAGAATTGATGGTTGAAGTTTGACGCGCAAACACATTTAAAAGAAAAGTACTTTTTAGAATACCTTGATTTTTTAAAAATACCCTCGCAACATGCGTTTCAGTGACAGATTGAAAAGTCTACGGGGTTAGCGCTCCAGATTAGAGTAAATCCCAAACATCGAATGATAAATTAACAATTGAATCGAAGTGAACGACATGAAGCGCCTGGTTCTCCAGCCAGACATGTGCGCATCAGAAACAGTGAGAGATCGCGTGTGAAATTTAGAGTTGCGTGCTCAACTGTGCAGATCGGCAAGTAGAAAACACGACTTGAGAAATGGACAAAATTAAATCGATAGTGAAATTACCAGCAGAAAAGAGGAATAATCCTTTGTGAAAGGGAGTAACCAAATAATCGACTTGGAAGCGAAATAACTATATGTGACGAGGAATATTCCGCTGGGAAATGAAATAAGCAGCCAGGGACCAAAATGATACACTTGGAAGCGAAATTACCAGCTGGGAATTGGAATACACCTCTGAAAAAAATAACAAGCTAAGAATATAATTGATTCGCCACAAAGTGAAAAGATTTATTAGGAAGAAGAATAACCCATTAGAAAAGAAATACAAAAGTTAGTTAGCGCCTCCCTAACCACAACAAAGGAGTTCCAAAAAAAAGAAAGGATGAAGGCACCATTTAGTATGGAGTTGCGTAAACGCGGAATCTATGCACAACGTGCTTCCACGTAAGATCCCTTGCACACAGAAACAGTTGATTAGAAAGACGGTAGTGTATCATGATAAAAGTTGAGGAAGAAAGTCAAAGTCGCTGAAAAACAGGAGAGCAGTGAACTGAAAACAGATGGGCTTTAATTAACCAAACAACAAGTATGTTTTTCAAACGAGAAGTCCCACCTAAATTTTAGCTCGGAACCTCACATTTTCCCCTGGGAGTGCTAATCATTGTGAAGAGGAGAAATGAAAGAGCCAGAGGAGGTGCCATGTAGTAGGGAATGTAGTTCATGAAGAATGAAAATAAGGCAAAGATACTCATGCGCATAGTAGGTGTGCCTAATTCATTGAAACGGCAAAGAAACGTCGACAATAATCTGCATTACATACTAATTTGAGACATGGAAAGTTGAAGTGAAACAATAGAACAAAGAACTAGAAAATTTAGCGGGTATATATAGAATATTATGAGACTTTATTATAGTTTACATTTACGTCGGGTGTTATAATATTTTTGAATCTTTTGGAAATTTACCGCACGGGAAGTTTCCCTTACACTTTATGTTTTCCCTCACAGGCCATTCGTTTCAGTCACTTTTCTTCAACGCATCAACACCATCGAGCTCGAAAACGGAAAGCTGATCAGTCAATGCCAGCCCAAGTTTTTCTTGGAAGCTACTCAGTCAAAACCCCTGATCAGGCGATGCCGGTCCCATGACTGCTTAGGGGCCGAATGTAGAGTAGAATGCCCCACTGATCGAAGACGGGCAGCATTAGTAGTTACTCTACGGAGTTGAAGCAACTCATTTCAATCTAACCGTCTTTTTCACATTATTAATATCAGTCATAGGTCATATTTTAATAACAAGAGTGAACATGTTTAATTTATGATTTGGACCCTGTTCTAAAATTTTTTTTTGGCAGTTTTATTAGAGTTTTATGAAAGTTCTTAGCCAAATAAGTAGTTTTTCCTGGTGTAACAACGAGTATTGAAGTTGTCAAAAAGATTCAGCAGTTGTGGTAACATAGAGGGAAAAGGTGAAAATGAAATTTCTGGCAAAAATTTCGGAAGGTAGAAATGTTGAAATTATTTTTATTTATCACTACAAATGACTTGAGAATTGGGAAACAATGTTTTAAACGTAATCTGAAACTTATTCACCTGAGGAAACTTTCGAAATTCAACTTGTGGATCTGGACATTTGTTAAAATAATTTCATAATTTTATGAGGGTTCTATGAAAATGTCTGGCCAAAAAACAGTAATTAGTTTTTCCTGATGTGCAAGTAAATATTGAAGTAGCCAAAAAGTTTAAGCACTTTTCGAATTATCGAGTGGAAAGGTGAAAAAATATCGTAAGGGTTATACCTTTACGTTTTTGATGAAAATTTCGTGTGCAAAAAATGTTAGAAATTCTCTGATTTATCACTAGAAATGTTTTGAGAATTGGGAAACATTGTCTTAAGCCTAATCTCAGACTGATTTGTCGTAGGAAAGACTCGAAATTTAACCTGCAGATTTGGTAACAAATTGAAATATTGGTAATAGGCAAACATTTGGCGATCTAAACGTCCGTCAAAGGTAACTCGTTTCATACCATAAGCCTCCGTCAAAAAGATTTTTTACAATATCAGTCTAAAGTGATATTTTGCACGTATAACACATCCCAGTTCAACTTTTTCGCTGCCCGCATGCATGTTTTTCGCCGCCTAAGCGATTGAATCGATGAAATCGCTTAGGCGGCGAAAAACAAGCATACAGGCGGTGTAAAAGTTATACTGGGATGTTATATAGATTTCATTCATGTCAGTAGCAGTCAGGAATTTAAGGTGTCTGAATGCTCAAATGTTCTAGTATTAAAAAAAATTTATAATTCAATTTCTTAAGGGTACACTGTTCAACTACGGAATTATGAACACCATCTATGCAGTTTTGAATTGCTACACATTTCAAAGAAACTGTCTACCAACGTCCGAAATTCTAACATCTCATTCTACACTCTCACTGTGTACTGACGCTTTTCAATGTACGAAGTTTAATTGAATTTCTAAACTTTGTAGGAGAACAAAAACACAGTTGGCACTAACAAAAAACAAAAAGCAATCAAGCGAATTTTGATCATTCAAGTGTTTTGAAAGCTCTCCGTTCAAGTGTGATTACAGGTTCGCCTGACAACATGTTTACGAAGACAAACACAACTCTTGTTGTCGACAGATCGGCAAATTAGAGACAATATGCAGAGGCATTCAGATCTTAGGGTGAGACAGAGTTGCAAGGGAATTGTAACGTAAAAGACATATTTATTCTTATTGAACATTAAATGCTGTCATCATTACATTAGAAAACTTGCGATGAGCTCAGAGTGCACCGAGCAGCATCACTAACGCAATTACAAGTTTCTCAGTTTAATTTAGATTCTCTCAATGCAGTTACCTCTGATGTAAGCTTCTACTTGCGCAGATCATCATCAGATGAATGTATCATTACAATCGGTAGCAAAATGTTGACACGACAAACTCAGTTGTGATCTGAACGCGTGAACTAAAAGCATTTTACATCGCACAGCTCATAAAATATGCAAGGGATTATTTTTCATTAAGCAAAATCAACACAAAAGCGGATAATTTGCATTGCTGAAAAGGAGGTGTGCACAAAAAGCAGGGGTCATACGCAACATTTCCATCTCAACTGAAAAAGAGAACTTCAGTGAATTCAAACCCATCGGTGAGTTTAAGCTGATTTGAAGGGGCTTTAAAAGTGAATAATGGGGAGGATTTAAATGAATCTCGCAATCCCACAAAACAGACTGCACTGTTCACAATATTACTGAGGAGCAGAATCACTTTAATTAGCATAAGTCATTTATTATTAACTGAAGTTGAATATTAGTAGGAAATTATAGATACAAAACTAATAGAATTAATTTCTAGCTGCCCAAGTAACCTAAACAGAGTTCTGAGAGAAGACATCCAACTGTAAAATAGGAACAAAAGACGAAATTTGCGAGTCTGTGAGTTCTGAGCATTAGATTCATATTTATTTTATCGCACGATATTCTAATTATAAAAAGTTATAAAATACTAACCATGATTTGTCTCCCATAAGGGATGACCGAAAGTCAAGCTAAATTGAAGTAACGAGAGTAAAACAATAAAAACTAAAAGTGGTATTATTTTCCATGCTTTCATATTATTTTATCATTGTAAGCGATCGAGTGGAAAAAGAAATCGCAATATATATCAAATCTAACTTGTTCAAAACCACTCTAGGGAAGTTCAAGCTAACGACAATCGAGTTTTGCACTTATAAGTTGCGCGGCCACGTGCGAATTAAAGCCATAATAAATCTCACTCGAAAATAGCGTTAGATTAAGAACTTCGTCCCTTGAAGTCGAAGGACCTGACCGATTAATGAGGATTATGAACTCCAATTTAGATAAGTCTCGCCTGATGGCCTGTGACTCAACGACCGGGGATTAGATCTTGAGAAATAAAGGCGATTATTTCAGACCGCTTGAGTCTTTCAGTGATAGAAAACGTCGAAAAAGAAATGGTCACTCACACAATAGATCATTGGCTTTCTAAAATAACATAAATGAGCGACAAAAAGAGCAGTCACCTATTAGGGTTTTTGAAAATAATGGTTGGTAAAGAAAGAAAAAACAATATCTTTCTTCGAATAATTGTTAGGCAATAGGTTAATCGTGGAGAATCTTCAATCGCAGAATACCTGAATTCGGAGCGCGCTTTAAATCGCTCAGCGCCTCAACAGAATCTTGTTCCTGGGAGCTCCGCCGCTTAATTGGAAGCCCTTTGTAATACCACGAGAGAATTTCTAGTAAAAATAAACAACAAAAGGAAACTCATCCGCGTGAAAAAGCTACACTTCACCAATCAAGCGTCGGCCTGATATAAATTGTCTCACCGACGCTGTAATTTCTGGTGCGAGCTTTCTACCATAAATTCGCGGGCGCAATAAGAAACAAGATCTTCACAAGCAAACCGATCTCGTCGGGAGTGACGTGGGAGATTACAGGGTCGGATCACGTCCTTGCAGGTCGTAACTCGGCCATAAGGCGCACCGAGCGCTCCCTGTCTCGCTGACAACTATCGCAGATTTCACGACTTTACGACAAACAGCAACCGAGGGAGACGCCATTTCTACAATTGACCTCACAAGCTACGTAGGCCTAAAGTGAGAAAACCGAGAACAACGCAGGAGGACGCGGCAAAAGAACATATATTTTTCTGGTTGGTCTTGCCCTCGTATCAATTAACTGCAGCGTGATTAAGGGAGAGGTGCGCTGGCAGTCTTACTCAAACGCCGGCTTTCAAGGCTGTAGATAAAAGTGAATATATAACGTAATTCAGAAGATTTACTTTCTCGATAAAAGCGTTATCCTTTACCGTAGAGTGTGGTTTTCATTACTGTAAAGTAGATTATGAAAAACCAAAATTAGGGCCTCAAGGTTCAAAATTAATTTCTATCTAGAAGGTAGCAATTTTGGAATTTGATGTCAAGACCGGATGCAAGAGCTTTATAATTCGATAGTCTGAAGTACGAAATTTCGACTCCGTGGTATTAGCAATGTCTTGTAGGATTCTGCTGGGCGCCATTTTCCCACAAGAGCTCCTACTCTGTGTCCTACCTTTAATTAATTAACAAATAAATCCTTCGCTGATCCTTAAAATCAGGGACCAGAAATTTCCAACTGACGAGCTCTGAATCCAGCACAAAATTGGCTCTGGTTCGACTCAGTAATCTAGGCCGAGACTCGATTCGAAACGGACAATATTTTAAAATTAGTCGAAAGTTGAAGCGTTCAATATCAGGAAAGTTGAAGCATTCAATATCAGGAAAGTTGAAGCATTCAATATCAGGAAAGTTGAAGCATTCAATATCAGGAAAGTTGAAGCATTCAATATCAGGAAAGTTGAAGCATTCAATATCAGGAATCAATATCGAAAGCCATTTTGTTCCGATCCTCAGTTGAATTACTGAACGAGCAAATACAGAGGAGAAAGGAGTCAATGACGTTCTCAAATACGTTCTCAATTTGAAAATGAACGGTACGAATTTTCGTTTAAGTGTGTGCAAGTTTGCATTAGAAATAATGACTTTGGACATCGGATTGAGTTTTTTCTCTCAGAGCATGCTGTTAGTGATGTTTTTATTATGAAATCTAACTCAACAGCAAGAGAGAATAGTGGGAAGGTCAAGCACCAAATTTTCTAGCACCTGGCAGTACTACGTGCCGTTTTTCCAAGCCCAAATTCTCAAGGTTGTGCTGTTTTGAAATAAAATTCAAACTCTCAAATAATTCAACCTTAGGGAATGATTTCACCCATAAGAACAGCACTAAACATGTCCAGTTCATAAATTTTTTTTTTGACGCTGGCCATCTACAACGGAAATTGCTTAAAAATGCTGTTCCTGAAAATGATGGAAGACTTCTGCGTTAAAATGTAACAGGCGACAACGCCATGGGATCGTGCTCTGATAGCACGGCATGCCGACTGCTGTGTGGAGCTCGGGCTTGGATTCTCCATGATAAATGACAAGGACAGACTTTTTACCTGATCAATTTGGAGGGACAAGTTATTTGTATAAGCTGGGAGATGAGACTTTAACTTTCACCATTCAATCTGCTGTGTGGGTTAATTCATACAGAATTTGTCTCACACAATGTTTGGTATATCAGGCATGAACTTTTCAGTGGAATTTTTTGAGTTAGTAAAATTTAGGGCATAAGAAAAATGTTAAACTGATGGTATAGCAAACTTTCCTCTACCGCAGTGTCATTTAGTTGACTGCCAAGTGACTGTAATTTCTCCTCGCTCGAATGCATGAGTCGAATTTGACAACTATTCTCAAAATGAATTCATCAGACAATCTATGGGAAAATAATTTACTCTACAAGGCTAGTAACAGCCTTAAACAAGATAACACAAATTATTCTCTGGTATTACTATTTTTAGAGCTTGAATGTTTTTTTTCTGGCTGAGAGATGTTTTCACTAGCGAAATTATCCGCCGTTTTTCTGAATAGAACAGACACTCGATAAAATGGTCTTATTTTATTCGACAAGGCTTGATGTATAACAGTAACAAGTGTCTCCGAAACAACAGCGCATTTAACTCAAATTCGACATTGGAGCATTATTAGAATTGTCGATTGAAGCAGAAAACTTATCCTACCGAATCAGACGAGCTGGGGAACTATTGGGTACTAAATCTCTAACTCACAAGTAAAACTTTTCACGGACTTAGTGACAGGAAGTTTATCTGCAGAAGTTATAAGAATAATGATAAAACAAATGCTGCACGATTTGCTGAAGAACGGTATCGGTCAGTCTCAAGCTATCAGTGTAATTAATCGGCCGAAAAATAAAGCGTAGACTAAGGCTGTTTATCTGCGGTCATCAACGTCATTATACAAGGTAAACATTGTACAAGCTAAACATTATACAAGCTAAATGACGTATCGGTTACAGCAAGATTCAGGTACAAAACTTTCCGGAAACTGTTTTTGTCACAATCTTACGAATTGGAACATGTGGAGGTGAGAGAACCATGCTTTAGGAGGTGCAAGTCCCTTCCTCTTTCCAGTCTCGCGAACATAAAGAAAAATTGACAGATCTATAAGCACAATAGAGTTAAAACTGAATGATAAAATGCATTGCGAGCCTTTGAACAAACATTTTATTTGAGTGATTTAAATTAACTTTTCGTAATTTTAATTCTTTAAGCAAGTCTCGATGAGTTTAGATTTCAACATTTCAGTCCCGTTCCATGCCCATACATCCAAGATATAAAACAGTAAAATTAAAGAGCATGAGGCGTGCTAAACCCACGATCAAAAAACGGGGAAACCTATCGACGTCGAAAGACCACATTTCGTTGGTGGAGCAATGGAGGACGTGGAATCTCGGAAAAATTGGAGAGCATGAGGCGTTCTAAATTCACGAAACAGGGGAACTTACCAACATCAAACGACCACATTTCGTTGGTGGAGCCGTGAAGATCGTGGAAGCCCCCGTAGACGATCATCTTGTTGTCTGCCAGCACGGCGCTGTGCCCCCGGCGTCCGGACGGCGCAGCGGGGCAGCGAGGCGACATGGACGACGAGGGCCCTCTGTGGGTGGTGGCGCCGCTCGGGGGACGCCACTTCCGCCACGTTTTGTTCTGCGAGGTGACGAGGCAAGTTTACGTTGAGTGCTTCCATCACGGTAGTGGATAAGTTATCTTTAGATGGCACAGATTATTTTGCGTGAATGCAACAACAGTAGCTGATGAGTTGACTTGACGCGTATATGGTACAGATTATTTTGTGTGCTTCAACAACCGCAGCGAATAAGTTGGCGCTCGATGGCACAGATTATTTTTACTTTAATAACCGCATTGATAAATTGGATTTAGATGGCACAGTTTATTTTGTGTGCATGCCAGTAACTGTAGGTGACAAGTTGGATTTAAATCACACGGTTTATTTTGTGTGCTTGCCAAAACAGTTAATTTGTTGGCCATGATGGCAGATGTGGATGTTTTTATAGTACCTCGCAATTCGGGTTGAAGGAACGACTTGAATAACATTGAAGTAAGTGAGCTTTATAATACGTTTCACCAAGCAGCTCTGGAATGATTGTAAGTTAGTTTTAGCCTTCTTTACAAAACAAAAATGTTTAAAGCAAGGAAAGATGCAGGCCCCATTTAGTGCGGAGTTAAGCGAACGCGGAATTTATGCAAAAGGTGTGTTCCCGCACCGGGTCCCATGCGCATAGAAACAGTAATTTAAGGAGGAACGTTATGAAACAAGATAAAAGTTGAAGAAAGTCAGAGATGCTGAAAAACAGGACAGCAGTGAACCGAAAAAGATGGTCCTTAACATAAAAAGAATTGCATTTCAACGAAAAAGAGGCCTACCAAATTCTCAGTTCGTGACCTTACATTTTACCCTGGAAGCGCTAATTTTGAAAATTTCCCAGTCGGTAGCAAGTTAATGAAAAAAAAAGTTTGAATTTGGAGAATAAAGTGGTAGTGGCTGAAAACCACAGTAGTGAACCGAAAAAATAGTCTAACAATTTAAAAACCTGTCCTATTTCAACATAGGTAAGGCTTATCTAACCTTCGATTCAACACCTCACATTCTAACCCCAGGAACGATTTTCACGGGTGAAAAATTAAATCGGATTATACCATAATAATGAGGAAGTAAGACCATTTCGTGCAGCGTGTGTTCGTCGAACCGATGACACTGAGCAGTAATGATATTTCACAACTTTTCCATAAGTCTATTGACAACATTTTAGCTAAATTACGTCTCAAAAAAAACGATGCTCAAGTGAATCGGCAATCAAAGTATCGATCGATCAATCAAATCAATGAACTTTGTCTAATAACGCAATAATATTCCACAAAATCATTAGCATAACAGAAGTTACAGCGCCACAGGAGAAATTGAAAGCCTCATAATTTCAAGATCACAGATAAGACAGATTTCATTTTACAGAGTAGCGTTCTGATTGAAGTCTGCGCGTAATATTTTATTAAAAAGATTAGACTGAAAGCTCTTGGAAAAGAGAAGGTTGAAGATAAAAATCCTTTAACGGCACTGGAAAATGATTACTGATGTTGCTGCTCATCTAATTCGCTCAATCATGAAATCCCTGCGGTCGGGTGAAGCGAATTATTTGAACTCCATGAAAATTATTCGCCGCATAAATCAAGGAATAAATTTTCTTGAATACGAAGAAATGATGGGGGCTGAGATTCAACACCACATGCGTGAAAAATGAACCTTTAAGAAGTTTGAAAAAGTTACCTCTGGCGAGAAGCTTCAAATGAAGCCACGGAACAGTTTTGAAGTTTGAGGAAATGAGTGATGGAGTTTCGCCTTAAGAAAGTTACTCTCAGGAGATTGAGCGGAGGAAAGTCTAGAGCGAAACACGCTAAATTTAAGTGAAAAGTAAAAATCGAAGGTGTCGTTGGTGTCCCAATGTGCGACGGCGGTGAAAATTTTCCGGTAAAATGACTAGCTCATATTGGAAAATATCGAAAATCTTAAAAGCAGGTGCGAGAACATGGGTAGAATTTTTTCTGTCCGTGAAATCAAAAGTAGATCTCTGAGGTAATTTGGTGCTTAAAGAAATAAACTTCACATTAAGAACAAAAATTACATTGCCGTTCTTTTTGTCCTAAAAATAATTTTTATAGCTAAAAACAAAATATTGGAATATTCTGCAGCATTGAGGGGATTCACTCTTACATTCTGCCTGGAACTATTTATAACAGTACAGGGAAAGAATTCTCAATATACAAGCTAATGGTTCTCCGATAGTAATATTTTTATACACACTGAGGGTGGCATCTATTTTTGAAATGACACCGTGAAAATCCTGAAAGATTTAACTTCAGATGAACCACCTCGCAAAATGAAGCACATGCCAATCAATAAATTGAACCAGTAATGTATGAGTGTTTCAAAAGAAATGCATTATCCTATGAGAAAGTAACCCGCTACTCCAGTTTCTGAAGCGCTCTTGGCTGAAATTGGAGTTTACTCGCTCACATATAAATGCAGCTGGTTCAAATGAATGATTGACATGCTCTTCATTGAGGGAGCTGGTACATCTGAAGTTAATCACACATCACTGTCACACCACATCAGATACACCAGACTACATCAGACACACCACATCCCATCAGACACACCACACCCCATCAGTCACACCACACCAGACCCACCACACTACATCAGAGACACCACACTAGACACACCACACTATATTGGACACACTCAACGCAAATGCCGTTTCCAGAGCATCATCTTTCTGTCCGCTGCCTAACTCCAGCCAGACCTCACCGAGTTTTTTCTGAGGCCGAGGCGGCGGACGTCATCATCAAACAAGACTCATTCTTCATATGTTAGCACCGTGCCGCGGGAGCGTCTAATGGAAGCTTGTTGGGGGACGTCACTCTGCCTAAAATTGCGTCACACACAGCATAGTTGATTTAATTTTGGTAGGCCGTAATCTATCTCCATGGTTGATTTTCAAACCAAAATAAATCGATAAAGAAAAACCTGTGTCTTTTATTAATTTATCATTTCATTTTTGTAATCCATGAACTTTGAGGGACTCCGTGCACAAAAATGACGTGTAACAGAGTTTGGCAGGGAGATATTTTGTTACACCACCACCACCACACGATTTGGCAGCTCGCGTACAGAGCCCTGCCTCAACGGCGGCGTATCNTCCTGATTTTACCCTGTTTTTAGGGAGAAAGAATGCGTTCAAATGAGCGTTCGCGCAACCGATCAAAATTTGGCGCGCCGGTTGTTTAGAAGCTCCACAGGAAATTACAGACATATTTCATCTTTGAATCTCAATGAATTAATATTTAGGCAATTTCAGTTATACAGGTTTCGTTAGAATAGTTTTCAAATTTGCGTCATACTTGATGCTATTATTTACCTAATTTGTGCAATAGTCAAACCATGATTTATTAAAATGAAGTGTGCACTTACGTGTAAAACCAGTGAGGTTACATTCAAATTTATAACACAAAACTTTAACAATTTTAAGAACATTTGCTTGCCTCACCATTTTGAAACTAACAAAAAAAGAAAAACACATTTTAAATGGTGATAGAGAATATTTCTCTGAATGACCAATAGTTCTCATAAAACACACTGTAATTGACGGCGAAGTTGCATTGTTTTGTGTAGATCACTGTGTTTTGTTTTGTGTAGATCACTGTGTTTTGTTTTGTGTAGATCACTGTGTTTTGTTTTGTGTAGATCACTGTGTTTTGTGTTGTGTAGATCACTGTGTTTTAATACTTTTCTCGCGATGAAGCTTGCCCAGAGAGAAGGTGCGGAGACAAATGAGCTAGAGCCATTCTATCAAAACAGCGATGCTCTAATAATGCACGAATAACATATAACTTCCACAATTTCAGTAACGAAAAAGGCAGTTTGATAAAAAAATGTGCAAAACAGCTCTAAATGAAAGATATTTGAAACCATTGCATTCTATTTCAGGAAGACGTGAGATATAATGTAATCGATCACGCGCGAAAACTCGATGGAAATCAAAATTAAATTGTTTAAAAAAATACAGAGGGAATTGCCTAATTTTTCTTAAATTGTTCTTTCACCACAACAGAAAAATTAAAACCAGAAGTGGAAATTTCTGTACACAAAACCGGTCAATCAATGGATCTAAAAGTTTTTTCACATCATTGAGACTCAGCGAGCACGCATTCCAGAGCTAAACGAGGATGTAAGATTTTTAATTTGTTGCCTAGATATGAAGGCACATCATTTATACATGCAATTTGCAGTTCATATTCCCAGCGACAGCGAGGCCCATTCTCATTGATTGATTGAACATTTCCAGTGCGAAATGAATCTCACAAAACTCTACAGAAATTTCTACGCTTCTATCACGTTGAATGTCGTGGTAGTCAATCAGGAAATCAGATATATGTATTTTCCCACGTTTTTCAAGAATCATCTGACTAGTGTTTCAAATAATAAGAATTGGTTTGGATAATGCGAGAAAAAAAAGTATTAGGGAAGAAGAAGCAGCAATCAATCGTTTTAGAGATCCCCAACAACAGCTAGATATGAATGCAGAAAACTTTCAGACATCAGCAATTTAACGAAGAAGGCTCTAAAATTTCCCTCATCTCTAAGAAAAACACAAAATAATTAACTTCCAAGAGAACCCCAACCCGCAAAAATTTCCATCGCACATCAGCAATTAGACGACGAATCCTCAAAATTACCCACATCTCTTAGTAAAACAAACAAACTCACTCCCAAGAGAAACCCAACCGGCTTCTCACTCATTCCAAACAGGGGTGGCAGTAAGGGGCTGAGTTTGACGTAATACAGAAATTCAACCACACGACGTGGCGTCACGAAGGCAGCGTGCGCCTGTCCATCACTGGTGGCAGCGACGTCGTTATGGCGGCAGGGAGGGGCGAGGTGGACTGTTAAAGGCAGGGAACTGTGGTCGTCGCGAGCAGATAGCGCAGGGGGACCCAGGAAGATTACGGGGCGTGAGAAATGATGCGGTGCAAATGTTGAGTTGATGCGGTGGAGGTGTTAAATTGATGCGGTGGAGGTGTTAAATTGATGCGGTGGAGGTGTTAAATTGATGCGTTGGAGGTGTTAAATTGATGCGGTGGAGGTGTTAAATTGATGCAGTGGAGGGATTGAGTTGATGTGGTGGAGAGATTGAACTGATGTGGTACAAATGTTGAATTGATGCAGTATAAATGTTGGATTGATTCACTGAAAATGTTTAGTTGGTGCGGCGCCAATACGGAATTGAATGCGACCAAATATTGAATTGAAAAAGAGCTTGCTGAAAACTGAATGGAATGAAGAAAGCGACAATGTTCAGCAATAATGAGGTGAAGGCAATTCATTGACCACGCCTCTTCAAACGGATCATTGTATGGTGTTTAATATATCATAGAAGTATGCTTCAAAATACAGTAGTGCTCTGAAATATAAGTTCTTCGTATAATCTTCGATAACGTACTTTCTCATTAAATCGCAAGTCCGTATTCAGATTGAACGACTGTACAGCTATAATTTACAGAAAGCAAAATCCCTAAATTTTTAATTCAGAATCAATCATGTGTAATGTGGACACAAGGACGAAATTAATAACTATTTTTCAACATGAGTGACGGAAACACTTCAAAGTCTAGGAGATCCTGATCTGTGGTCTGTAAGGTTTTTGACCCGCGTAAGAGATTCTATGAAAAGGTTCATAAATACTTGAGGACATTTTGCTCTTCGGGCTGTCGATGTGATCCGCTCAAAAGAAGAGAAATCGACTGGTTTTGTGGAGAACTCCTTTAGAATTTGGCCGACGAGTGAATTCCAAATACGAGGGGAGATCTGCGCGTGCTCTGAATTCAGAATTGTTGAGCAGGGGCTTTCCATTCAGCTCTGAGTTTCCATTATTAAGTACGGAATGAATAGGGCGACGGTAATTAAAAATGCCAAAGAAAGAACATAAATACATTGAACCATGTTTACTGGAGTCTGTGCAATGTATTTTATAAAGTACAGATGTATATTGTCATAAAGCTGTCTGCGGAGATCTGATTGGACAATTTCAAGAAAGAAAAACATTAAAGACAAACACTATTTTCTCAACGAGGCTGTAATGAAATCCATGATACATAATCAAGAGAAGTTTACAACTTTATTTTAATATTTCATTTACTTTTACTTTTTCTATTCTCATGCCTAAGCTAGAAATTAATTTTACGTTGGATTAGAATCGCTAAGTTACTTTTAAGCCTCCCTAACCACAACAAAGGTGATTTTGTTAGTATCTTAATGTTCTACATTCAGCTAAGATCAATATTGAAGAAGAAAATATTACGTAATGAAAAACAAGAAGTAAACCAGACAGCAGTGATCCGAAAAATTAGCCCGTAACCTAACAAGAGAAGCCAATTCTACTTCAATAAATATAAGGCTTAACTCTCAGCTCGTGATGTTTCGTCATCTTGCTGTGAGACTGAATATTGATTAGTGCAAGAAACGTTAACAGTTTGATTTGCGATCGACGCAAATCTTCCAATTACAGGCTTCATTCAATTTTAAATTAGGCAAACATCAATCGCTAGCTCTCATAAAAGTGGCTAAGTATTAATACAAAGTTTGTACATCAGCCAATCAACTGTCATTTCTTTACAAAAAGATAATGCCGAGATCCGAGCAACTGAAAATAAGTACAAAGGAATCATGCCAAACACAGCCCGAATTTATCTTTGTAAATATAAAATCGAATTGCTTCTCGTGAACACAAGATTCTCGTGGAACGATGTTTTGAATATCTGGAGTAGCTAAAAACTGGGTTATCAATATTCGTTGATGTAATTTACAGGTGAATTTTGATTTCGCCAAGCCCGCATGATTTGAAAGCCAGAAAAAGTACCATAACAGATTCATGAATTGATTCTAATAACCCAAAAGCAAGCGTTTTGCTATCCGCTGAAAAATTGTTAGTGAACACTCCAACTGAGTACACACACACATACATGATTCAAAGCTTCTAATTACACTAATGCCTCTCACAGAATAAATTACATCGCATTGAACGATTTCAGCAAAGAACGTACAGTTCACTGAACTTCCTTGAAGTTCAATAAAAAATTAATATTAAAGTTGATCTGAAAATTTATTTGTGCACAGGCCTAAGAAATTACTAGTTAATCATGACAGGTGACTAAGGCATTGACTCGGTCTCTTCAAAAATCAACACATCAAACAAAAATATGTATTTATTGTTCTTTTGATAACATTGGGAAAAGTTGCACAGTTGGTGGGACGAAATGGTGTGTATTGGGAAGTGTGTCAGCTGTTGTTTGCAGATGATACAGCGATTGTGGCTGATTCAGAGGAAAAGCTGAGGAGACTGGTTGCAGAGTTTGGTAGAGTGTGCGAAAGGCGTAAACTGAGGATAAATGTGAATAAAAGTAAGGTGATGAGATGTTCAAGAGGTGAAATGTTTAGAACCTTGGATGTGAGGATGAATGGTGAAATGTTAGAAGAGGTAGAGCATTTTAGGTACCTCGGGTCGGATGTGGCTGTTAAGGATAGTATGGAAGTAGAAGTGAGACATCGAGTGAGTGAAGGCTGCAAGACATTGGGTGCAATGAGGAAAGTTTTTGAATGCAGGAGTTTGAGTATGAATGCTAAGAGGGGACTGTATGAAAGCTTGATTGTGCCAGTTTTGTTGTACGGAGCAGAGTCCTGGGGTTTGAGAGTAGCTGAGAGGAGGAAGATGGATGTGTTTGAGATGGAGTGTTTGAGGAGCATATATGGAGTGACAAGAAGAGATAGGATGAGGAATAAGTTGGTTATGGGGCAGACGGGGGTTATCAAAAAGCAGAGCAGGCGAGTGGATGAAAGAGTGCTTGGATGGTTTGGGCATGTTGAAAGAATGAATGTTGAGCGGCTGGTGAAAAAGATATATATGTCGGAAGTGAGTGGTATTAGAGTGCGAGGTAGACCACGGTTGAATTGGATGGATGGGGTGACGCGTGCTTTGTATGAAAGGTGTCTTACTGTGGATGTGGCGAGAGGGATGACTGCGGACAGAAGAGAGTGGAGGCAGTGCATAAGAAGGTAATTTTATTTTTGACGCTGTACTGGGAGCATGCCCGCGTATGATGGGGTTGACCAGTCCTGTGCGGGGGGAGGGGCTGCACTCAATAAAGCTGTCGGGGTAAACCAGGTATGGCTGTCGGGCCTGACGGTGGAAGGTGGTTGTGCTGGGCTGCTGCTGATCCTGGCAGTTCTGGTGCGGCCAGTGCTGCCTCTCTCGTTTCCTAGTGACTAAGGGTGTTGAATGTGGCCTGCTGTCAGCTACCCTCCCATAGGGAGGAGAGGCCTGGTATATGTATGTACGTATTTTGATAACGAACAATGAAAAGGATTGAATGACAAACTAAGCCAACTAACTCTTCATCATAGATTCACAGAACTAACCCTTTAAAGTTTCTAATGAGAGCTGTAGGAGCGATAACGCTGGAAAGCAAGTTGATCAAAACAAATTCAGTCGCCGCGACCCAATCTCTCAAAATACGCTTTTGGAGTGGCCGTTGCTTGGAGATAGAACGCACAGACCCGTCTAGTTTTTTCTGCGTAAATATTACTCGCTAAGGTGATTGAGAGACCGATACTAGAGGAACACAAATTTTCTACTCAGGAACGCATTAGAAGCGCAATTACGTTAACCTTGAAGTTCATTCCCCTTTATGGTGTCACCAGGTCCGAGATTTGAGCAAACACACGGAAGATACTCGTAAAGATAATTGGGCAGTTCTTTGTTTTGCATCGGGCATTCAACCTAGACCTTCAGTCGCATGCGTTAAATGCTTAGGACAAATAAGGGTAATAAGATACCGAAAACCATCGAAGGACAGCTATCGACCGAGGACGAAGAGAAAAAATGCGATAATTTCTAAAGCTAAGAAGGCGATTATTCTACGCAGTAAAATTAAGTGCCCTGAAGAGCAAGTCTTTTTTCCAAGTTCATTGCCCAGCTAAATCTCTCCGGTAATTTAGCCGGAGCCGTACTTTGCTGAGGGTATGGCTGGAATCTCACTAGAAATTCCCGTATCGTGGTTACTTTCCAAACGCTAAATGCAGGACTGATACTGATTTTACAGCCTTATCTCAGAAGGAACACAAACGAAGGCTTTGCAGCGACGGCTTTATTTGTTCTGCAATCAGACGGCACTTTGTGAGCAACTGCAAAGTTCTACATGAGCTTGCGTGCGCACGAACACACGAATATTGAAGCATAGTTTACAATTTCTACTCATTATAGCAACACTAAACAGAGCTTTGGTAATTGAAGGGAAAATTGGTTTGTATTTAGGAAGTTGTGCACACCGATGAATAGCGTTTTTTCAAAGAGTTTTCTTCTCAAAGAATTTTTTTCACCACTCGCCTCCACGAACGTTTATCACTCGCCTCTACGTCGCTCCAAAATAAGGATTTTTACATCACACACCTCCAAGTGATTGCCATTATCACCACACATCTATAATGTGCTCAGAACACATAGATTGTACGTTCGTGCATGCTACGATTCATCTTGTTCGGTCGACAACAAAATAATGGAAAAATTTTGCCGGCTCATAATTCTTTTTTACGCAATTTTACAGTATTTCTGAAGCTACATGTGTCTTCAAATGTAATTCACAGAAGCTACCAATGTTAAGCAGTTGATAGAAACTACTGAACGTCGTAGAATTTACAGCCATATCTCATCAGCCGTGCAACTGTATACGGACAGACTTAAGCCATTAGTAGTCTAGCTACTGTTTTGCCTAGATCGAGGTATTGCCTGAAACCAGGTCGTTAGTAATCGAACCACAAAATCTGCCTAGATTGAGGAATTGCTTAAGCCTAGGTGTTTAATAGTCTAGCAACCAAATTTGCTTAGGTCGACCCATTGCCTAAACCTAGGTGGCTTTTAGTCTAGCTACCAAATCTGCTTATATTGAAACATTGATTAAACCTACATCGTTGGTTTTCTCGCTAGCAACTCTGCCTGGATCTAAGAATTGCTTAGATCGCTGGTAGTCTAGCTACGGTATTTGCCCAGAGCCTACAACAGTACGTATCCCAGCTGCCGTATTTTGTCAGTAATTCGAGCCCTGCACAAACCGGGCAGCAGTTTGGAGCGCGTCCAACCCTACAGACACAGGAAGGAGAAGAGGGAAGAGCGAGGGCTTACAGCGCAAACGATGACGCACGACGCTGCCAAGACCAGACTAGCAAACTCTTCGCTAGGCACTGCAGTGCTAAGACGTGTCTTTATAAACCGGTGCTGATATAGAGTGAGGTCTACCGCACTATATCATGAGATCCACCTCTACCTAGTACTATAGCATGAGATCTAGCTCTAGCTAGTACTATAGCGTGAGGTCTACTACACTTAGCATGAGATCTACCTCTAGCTAGTACTAGAGCGTGAGGTCTATTACACTATAGCATGAGATCTACCTAGCTAGTACTGTAGCGTGAGGTCTACTACACTATAGCATGAGATCTACCTCTAGCTAGTACTATAGCGTGAGGTCTACTACTCTATAGCATGAGATCTAGCTCTAGCTAGTACTATAGCGTGAGGTCTACTACTCTATAGCATAAGATCTACCTCTACCTAGTACTATAGCGTGATATCTACTACACTATAGCATGAGATCTACCTCTAGCTAGTACTATAGCGTGAGGTCTACTACACTATAGTATGAGATCTACCTCTAACTAGTACTATAGCGTGAGGTCTACTACTCTATAGCATGAGATCTAGCTCTAGCTAGTACTGTAGCGTGAGGTCTACTACTCTATAGCATGAGATCTAGCTCTATCTAGTACTATAGAGTGAGGTCTACTACTCTATGGCATAAGATCTACCTCTACCTAGTACTATAGCGTGATATCTACTACACTATAGGATGAGATCCACCTCTAGCTAGTACTAGAGAGTGAGGTCTATTACATTATAGCATGAGATCTACCTCTAGCTAGTACTATAGCGTGAGGTTAGGTTTAATAATGAATAATACTTATTTCCATACATTTAATTCAGCGATAAACTATTTGTAGGTCTCAAAGTGCACCTGGGTAGGAGATTTATATAGCGGGAGACCTAACGCTCTAGTAACACTAATAAACCTTGTATTCACAGATGAGTGGTGTGGATACAATACTTAGGAGTTAAGATTAGAATATGAGTTAATGTAAGTCCCCTAATCAAATGGTGTTCCCAATAAAGAGGGGAAGCAAATTTGGCGTTGAGTTACGGGAAAAAAGACTAAATTTTTTATGTGTGCGCTCACACTCTGCTCAACAAAACAAGATTAGGAGTCTATGATTACGTAAAAAGATGCTTTAAAATTTCGTTAATGGCAATTTTGGACGAGAGAAATACGGCCTGACAAGTTCTTGGCTGCAAAACTCTGCAGACGCCCTCAGAAAACTGCATTTTTTCATGCAGTGAGGTCATTAAGGGGAAAATTACTCAAAATTAGATCATTTTCATATTACAATTACAAAAAAGGAATCCAAGTTCAGCTAGATACGACAAACTCATTGAGTGGGCTGCATTATCTTGATAAGCCTTCCCCCTTAGCCAGCTAGCGCCGTAACCATTGACATAAATTCGAAGACGGTAAGGGAAATCCCACTTTGTACCTAATCCAATGAGCTCGGAGGGGCGGAGATGAGGTCTGGAAGGTCATTCCAAATATTGCAGTGGCAGCCGCCGGTGTCGATGGGAATAGGGGGCCGCCTGAATGTAATGACTCAACTTAAGTGCTATTATGCACGGTATAGTGCTGAACTTTAGTGCTATTATGCACGGTATAGTGCTGAACTTTAGTGCTATTATGCACGCTATAGTGCTGAACTTTAGTGCTATGATGCACGCTATAGTGCTGAACTTGAGTGTTACTGTACATGCTATAGTCGTATGACCCTGCACACTACAGTGCTGAACTTGAGTA
Source organism: Platorchestia sp. MABIK (assembly GCA_014220935.1). Classification (NCBI taxonomy): domain Eukaryota; kingdom Metazoa; phylum Arthropoda; class Malacostraca; order Amphipoda; family Talitridae; genus Platorchestia; species Platorchestia sp. MABIK. The sequence goes on along the minus strand of JACJUY010001390.1, from coordinate 17,744 downwards.
TAGTGCAGGTGAGTGTGAAGAATAGGTCTAAACGTAAGTGCTACTTTGCACGCAATAGTGTCGGTCGTAACAGCCAATTCAGAATTCAAATTGAAAATTTGAGCGTTCGGAACAGAATTTAAGCTCGAATGGAAGCAATATTTAAGCTAGGCAGAAACTGGAGCAAGCACGTTCAATATTTGAGATGAATATGATGAACCTGAGCAATGCTGGATCGTCAGTTTTCAACACCACACGTTTGATTTCACACGAACGCAGTTGTGACGTTTATGACTACGTATGTGAAATGCGTTTATTCCACGCGTTGTGAAGGATCAGCTACTAGAAACGGAAAATCGTTCAATCCGTTATCTCAGTTAACTTCCTGAATTAAAAAAACTTGAGTAAACATCGTTTTCTTTTCAGAACGGAAAAAAATTCAACTGCTATCGAGATAATTTTGTTACGGATAGCACAAAAAACGCCATGAAAAATGGAATATGCCCATGAATTAGATTAGACTGAATTTTAGTTCCAGCCTCTTTCAGTGCAACAGAGGCGTTCGAAAGAGAGGAAAAAGAAAGGCACCATTTAGTTTGGTGTTAAGGGAACATGGAATCTATACACAAGGTGCATAAAAACAGTCAGTTGAGAAAAAGTTTATGAAACAGATTAGATGTTAGTTTAAGCCTACTTAACCGCTAAAAAAAGTAGCGTATGGAAGGGAGGAAGGAGGAAAGCACCATTTAGGATGGAGATAAGGGAATGCGGAATAGATGTAGAAGGAGCATGGAAACAGTAAGTTGAGAAAGAAGTTCATGAAACAAGATAAAAGTTGAAGAAAGTGGTATGTGCTGAAAAACACTACTGCAGTGAACCGAAAACAGATGGTCCGTAACAAAACAAAAAGTCTATTCTATTTCAACAAAAGAAAGGCCTACTTGACTTTTAGCTTGGGACCTCATTTATTCCGCCTGGGTGTGCTAACTCTCGTGGATGCAATAGTTCTTAGGAGCAATAAACCAGCAGAAACAACTGTGACTAGTAAGGAAAAACAAATTTCAGCCCACGCTTTATAACAAGTGAAAATTATGCATCAGTATAAACCAAAATATTCACTAAATCTGAATGATTATTTCTGAAGCATTACTGTTATTGAACACTTTGTAATATTTTTCAATGTAACAAAGAAAAAATATTTGGAATGGGTTGATGTGCATTGGATCACATGTGAAATCTTAATAAATAAGCAGCTAATTATTTCATCTAGTTTCAAAATGGTTTCATGTTTTAAGCAGCTTACGAATGATCTCACGAATTGTATTGGTTAGAAAAATTGAACAATGTCCCTAAAAATACAACGATATGAAGTCATGCAAATAATGTCACCAAGAATACAACGATATGAAGTCATGCAAATAATGTCACCAAGAATACAACGAAATGAAGTAATCCAATGTCGGATTTTCTCGTCTGTCCAAGCTACAATAGCCGACCATGTTTCTTAAGTAAAAATTTGTATTGTATTTGCTACTGAATTTGTTCTTTTATGCTGTAGCACTCACGGGGCAATATTTCGGTAATCTCATTCTACAAGCAAAAATGAAATCATACGACAGGCGAGTCTACTCAGAAATGGCTCTAAAACATCGTCCATTTCCCAAAAAAATACTGATGCCGAGGACACAAACACTGCTATGTTGTGTATAAACTTCCACGAGCTTTGACAGCGCTCCTTGTGTGAGCTCATAAGTATTCAATGCAATTGGAAACAACGTGGAAGATTTCTCTAAGAGCAATTTTTCCCTGAAGGACTGTTCAAGCTCTCTGGAAAATTGCCTTCGCAGTGCATTCACTCAAGTATGTGCATGATCCGCTTGCCATGGAAGTTAAAATTTGCAGAGACAAGATTCGTATCTCATCTCACAGTAAAGTGAAAATTCACAGCCCCGTCTCTATGGCAATATTTTCGATCACCTTGATCCAATCACACAGATCCAGAACTCCCCCTTGCCATGCCTGTGCAGCAAGAATGCATTTAGTTGTATACTTTCAGAATCCTGGCAATGCCAGCTCGGTGATTCTCCCCGTTCGGAAATGGGAGAACTCAGCCGTATTTCCCCGTCGGAAATGGGCACCGGCACGACCGAGGGTAACCGTCATTGCGTACTGGGGTTATTTATAAGGTATTTAAAAGCCCAATGCATAAGATAATACCTATTCAGTTTGATTGGAATACAAAAACATTCTTCACCCTTTAGAAATTCTCTTGTGTGAGTTCGAAGAAATGCAGGAAAATGCACTTCCATCTCATGCACATTCAGGTATTACGGCTTCAAATCTCGTGAAAATGTCATTATGATCAACCGAGTAAAAATACCATCGTTCACTCCTACACAACGAAACTATAATTCACAGACTGAGCTGTATTTTGCTCCTGTACAGGTCATGCAGGTACATTGCAGCAAGCACGTGTTGTTCCATTACTTGTGCCACATTATGTCTAGACCTCCCACGTACAACCAGACTGGTTATGTCAGTACTTACAACCAACTTCAAACAGATTCTGGCGTATGTTCACGATACCCTAGAGCGAATTGGCATGCCAAGATTCGTTTCTCATTGCACCATAATGTAAAATTCAGAGCACCTTCAAAAAGCAATATTTTCAATCACTTTGATCCAAACCACAGAGATCCAGAACTCCAGCTGCCATGCCATTTTTCAGAGTTACCCTCACGTTGATCTCAGTGACACAGAACGCTACGTGTAATGCCAATATTCCCAGCTTTCATCAATATCTTCACGAAGGCAGAGTGTCACATGACACTAATATTCACAGTCACCCCACCATCTTCACAGACCTAGAGCACCCCAGATCTGTGCACCCCATATTTCCAGGCACCCCAGCCTAGAGCGTCACATGACATACCAATATACCCTCACCATTTCCACAGGACATACCAATATTCAAGCCACCCCACCATCCCCACAGTACCCAGATCACCACATGACACACCAATATGCCCTCAGCACTTCCACAGATCCAAAGCGCCACACGACACGCCAATATTCCCGGCTGTCCTCACCTTAATCTCGAAGATCCAGAGCGGCGTGTCGTTGGCCATGCATAGCTCGCCTCCGAACACCATAAGTTTGCCAGCGGCGGCGACGAGCGAGTGCTGCTGCAGAGACGGCGGCCGAGTGCCGTGGTCGTCCCTGATCTCGTGCCACGAGCGCGACACTGCGTGCAAAATGAAGAGCAGGTCTTCGGATGCCTTGAAATTTTATGGGGAATGCGCTGGTACGATTGAATGCAGAGGTTCCTGAAATATCTCAACCAAGATTTTTATTCAATTTCCATTAAATGTTTTTCCTCATGAGTTTAGGATGAAGAATAGAATCATTAACATATCCGAAGAAATTAAAGTTTAATAAAAGTGTTGTAATAAGCTTGTGAGACGCCCACACAATTCAAGCCAACATTTTTGACGAAGCCTAAAGCGTAAAGTATCGAACAAAGATTTCCAAAAATATTCAAACCTCTAAAATGAACTTCAGAGAGGCTTTGAGGGAGGAAAAAGAAAGCTTGCATAACGGAACAACACACACGAAAATCCATGAAGAATTTGCGTCGGTGGAACACCATGACACAACAGAAGTTTTCACCCGACTTCACACAACATCGAATTTAGATTAAATAGATTAGATAAGTTAGGTCAAGCCTCCCCAACATCAAACAAAGATGTTCCAAAGAGAGGAATGAGGAATGCACCGTTTAGTGTGAAGTTGAAGAAACGAGGAATCTACGGGCGAGGTGTGTTCCCTCACGAGATCTTCTGCGTATAGAAACAACAGGTTTTCGGAAGTAATTTCATGAAATAACATGAAAGTTGAAGATGAAACTAGTAAGAGCTGAAAAACAAGACAGCAGTGAAGAGAAAAGAGATGCTCCGGAACAAAACCAAAAATCTTCTTCTATTTCAACATACCTTCAGCTCGGAACCTCACATTTTCCCCCGCGAGCGCATGTTCCCATAGACACTAAAGTTGTACCCCCTTGAGGGTGCGCGAGGCAAGAAGCCTCGAGGTTCTCACAGGATTTAATCAACAAAGGTACAGAGCTGTGTTGTCAAATTACCAAGCGTAATTTGAACCGGCATTTATTAGATAACAATGCCTAGATCAGGTCGTGTTGTGTAGTCGGTGTTGTACTTTGCATTAATTTTTCGTGTCGCTGCTCTGCAAATGATGCTGTGATATCAAAACAGTCGATGGATAAATAAATTGGGCGTCTCTGAACTGAGTTTTATTGCGTTTCAGCTCAAAATTTGTTTTGAATCAAAGGCTGCCACTTTTCAACAGAGCAAACACGTGTTCAGTACTAGTGACTCACTGTAATGAGAGCAAAACAAAACAAACGTAAAATAATTCTGAAAAATGTATGAATTGTTATTTCGTGTAGTTGGATTTGATCTCACCTGCTGTAACACTCACGGTGCAATTTTCAGGTTATCTCAATCTACGCTTAAAAATTAAATCACTCAACGAGCAAATATACGCAGAAACGACAACGCAGTATCATCTACTTCAACTAGAAACGATTTCATGACGAGGAACCCTGCTGTGTTATATGCCTCTTTTCACGGGACTTGTAAACGCTCCTGGTAAAAACTCCTTAGTATTCAATCCACCTCAACAGTATTTTTTCAACGAAGTAAATCTCCAAATTTTCGTAAGACATTCGCTGTGAAACATGAAGCCTCGTCTAAAGAAGAACGTTTATTTATTAGGAACTGTAAGACAACGGAAATGTTTTTGCTTCCCTGACATTTAGAGTCCAAATTGAGGTACTCAGGCCGTTAAAACTTCTACAGAATTACTTTCATCGGAAAACTTCGGGTGTTAAAGTGTCTAAAGAAACACGAGAGTTGTGCCCCTCACAGAATAACAAAGGTATTTTTAAAAGATGCTCTACAAAAGAGGAAAGTTCAAATTTTCAAGAAATACAAATTGAAGTTGAATTCAGCAAAGTTAAAAATCCACCATTATGATACACAAGTTGACTGAAGTCAAATAAAATTCAAACCGCATCGCAATGATTCTATCATCTGTCTGAAATTATCCGCACTTCGTGACGATGAAATATATCTTACTTCATGTTCTGACAAATTTGCAGTTGCACTGTATTTTCGAAAGGTTAACTGTGTAACAATTCATGGATTTGTATATTCTACAGGGTTAATATCATTATATATAACGGTTAACCTCGTTTTAATTGAGTTGACACCACATAAGAAACATTCGAGTCACGGTTAACGCAGCTTGTGTCAGTTCGTACAAAAGAGGTAAAACAAATGAAATGTGGTTATAGACCGTCTTTTTTTGTCTAAAACGCGGTAAAAGGTATAAATGAGTTGAGCCAATGAATTGGATATCAATTTACGAGAATACGTTCCAAATTTTACTGCAGGCTGCGCAGTGGGAGGGCAATTCTCCCCATGACTAACTATTCGGTCATCAAATTAATCACCAATTGATCAAATATTTTCGTATAAAATAATATTTCATCAAAATTAGAAAATATCGTAGGAATTGAAGGGGAGAGAAACTGATTACTATAAACACAGTCAAACGGAACGAGTAAGTTATAGAGAAGAATTTTTTAATTTTGCGACAACTTTTAATCTAAATTGCTTCAACAGCCAGTCGCGAGGCCATGGATAACTGAAAAATAGAATTAGAAGCGTTGTTGCAGGAAACCGCTGAAGGGTATCGTGAGGTCTTTTGTGTCACGCCCCGGTGGGAGCAAGTGAAACAATTTGTTATAGAATATTAATTAGTTTAAGCCTCCCTATCCACCACAAAAGCGATCCAAAGAGAGAAAGGAGGAAGGCATTATTTAGTATGGAGTTAAGGGAGCGTGAAATCTATGCAGCAAGGGCATTGAAACAGTAATTTGGGAAAAAAATAATGAAACAAGATCAAAGTCGAAGAAGAAAGTAGTAGGTGCTGAAGAACAGGACAGCAGTGAACCGAAAAAAGATGGTCCTTAACATAACAAAAATACTTAATTTCAACAAAAACCAGGCATACCTAACTCTCAGGTCGGGCCCTCATATTTTCCCCCTGGGAGGGCTAAGTCCCATCAATACAATAGTTGTATCCCCCTGAGGGGAAGTGAAACAAGAACTTACTTCATTCACTAGTAGTATAATTTCTAGGCTAAGGAGCTTCCTTATCGAAATGACATAATTTTAAAACCATAAGAGAATATTTTTTAGCAATGAACAAACCAAGTCCCGTATAATCGTGTACTGAAATGCAACGAATTTATTTTAGCAATATTCAAAACGACTCAACTCGAAAAGAAGCCTATATTCCTTGCATCAAAATCGCCACCGCAGGTCAATCTCAAAAGTGGAAAGAACCCCCGATCTCTTCACGGCAACGTCTCGTCACGTGGCTGCTGCGAGCGGCTGCTCGCAAATTTGCCTTCGTTAGAACACGCCATTACTGGCGTAAACATGCTTAGGAAATTAAGAAAATTTGCACAACAAGTTCAGAAAGAAATATTTAGTATTTTCCGTGAAGTTGTTCCCATTTTTATTTAAACGACAGATGTGGATTTTCGTTCATAATAGAGAATGAGAACACAAAATGATCTTGTTTTCAGTATTAACCTTTTTTTTTATTTTAATTTAAACTGCAACGTATTACACGTTTATTCAGGACCCGAACCTCTATTTCTTTCACAGCACTGATAACAGAAGTAATTTTTTCAACAAATTTTGATGTTTCTTACTATCGACTAATTCAAATTGATAATATTCTTCAATCTATATTTACAATCTCAATGTGGACGGAGAACAAACAAGCGCAGTTATCTCAGTGATTCAACATCGTCGATTAACGATAATCAAATCCTGAAACTTTTGATTACAGTTATTCAAAACTACATTGATAATCTTGCAAACTTCCTCATCGTTGTGAAACCAAATAAAAACAGCCCCCAAAGTAACAATCGTTCAAACAGTTGAGGTGTTACTGAGATGCACCAGCACCGACTCGAGAGGCTTGTTTCAGCAACTGCACAACTTTTGAATTTGGGCAGGAGTCGTTCCGACAGTTTCCGTCAATGTGAATCAGCGGCGGGTCTTTTCAGAAAAGTTAGGAGAGGATTGAGATGCTGCTGGATAAAAGTTTCACTTTGGTTTGCGCGAGACATCGTCCTGTGAATATCAAGCAGCTTCTCTGCTCATAAATGTCGAGACAAGAGCAACCGGTGAACTCACAAAACTGACTCCTCGGCCGCAAATACTGAGATAAGAGAATCTATTGAGGATACAAATGGGCTTTCTGGTTGTAAACGTTGAGATATTCGGAACTGGTGAGCGGCAAAACAGGCTTTCGGATCGTAAATTTTGGGATAATTGTGATTGGTGAACTGACTAAGAATCTCAACTTCTTCACGTAAATATTAAGCCCCTCGACAGCGAAAAAGTATGGTAAATTTGGTCAAAAACGGCAGGACTCCAAAAAAACTAGCGCTAGGGGCTGTAGAGCGATACTTTCCTCACGACACATTGTATATACAATACTCATTTCTGCTTCAATTTTAGATTTCGTAAATGTTTTGTAGTTCGTGAGATACACGTTCTTGCTCAAAACTGTTCGTAATGTTCCAGTTCGCGATCAACACTACACGTTCATTACAATTACCATCTTTTCATCATAACTTTTGTTTGAGTAACGCAATTTGCATTTGAATTTCACATTTGGTATCAGAATACGATCAATATTGTAAAGCGCACATTCGTGCAAACTTCAAAAAATCTGCGCTACATATGGATCTGCTACTTTCTGCTATACTTTTTTACTGACGAAGGCTTTAAAAATGACGATCAAAATGATCAAACTTTAGCGTTTTACAAAATTTTTATTTTAAGAAAACCGTATGAGCGGTATGAAGCATCTCCATGGAACTGCATTGCCAATATTTGCATAGAAGACGCTTGTTAGTACAGAAAAACATTCAGCTGACGTAGATATTAAGGGGTGCTCAAACACCAGGGATAAGAATTGTTCAAACCCCTTTCTTTAGTCCACAGCTTATTGTGACGATTTACCAATTGATTGACTATAAATTAGTTTCATCCTCCCTTTAACACAATAAAGATGCTCAAAGAGAGGAAGGATGAAGGCATCATTTAGCCTGGAGTTAAAGGGAACGTGGAATCTATGCATAAAGGGTGTTCCCGCAAAGGGTCCCATGCGCATAGAAACAGTAAGATAAGAAGGAAGGTTATGAAGAAGAAAGTCAGAGGGGCTGAAAAACAGGACAGCAGTGAACCAAAAAAAAGATGTTCCTAAACAATACCAAGACAAAAATTTATTCCAACAGAAAAAAGGCCTACCTGACTCAGCTCAGGACCTCACATTTTCCCCTGTGAGAGCTAATGACGATTTAACCACTAATAAATGAAAGTGATGAGAAATATTTTGTAACCGTTGAACAACAGCTGTTTTTGAGTTGTTTTTGCCGCTTTGTTTTTGCATTTGTATTAGAAAGAATATACGGCGAATCAGCAACCCATAATGTTCAGTAATGTAAAGATAAACATATGCGTCATGGCTCTAAAAAGAAAATTCTGAAAATTCTTTGAGGAAATACAAAAGTATACCATATTATTTAAAGAATAACATCTACAAATATACCGAAAGAAGGTGAGTATCATAATGCCACGATTTCATTTACTGTAGTGACGACACTGAAATCTCCCTCGTATTGTTATGTTAGCTTGTTCCTTTGAGCGTTGAACTTTATTCACAGCACTAGAGCTCAAGTTATAGCGTGCTCAGTCATAGAAGCGATGGCTGTGCCACGAGAAGAACAAGAACACATCGATCATGAAAAGCTGGTGTAGGCGAAGCCACTTGCCTCCATGAAGTGCAAACAGACAATCAAGATAATGGGTTTTGGCCGAGACCGCATAGTTTCCTCTTGTTTGCCTCGCAGATGAGCCACAGAAGATAAACATGAGCAGCGCTTGCAGAAGACACTGAGCCGATAGAAAGAAGACTTTCTCTGTCCTGAATGAAGGTGTGTTACTTGCGATGAATGTTAACGAGAATGAGTTCTCCCGTGAGAAATATTTATACGGTTAGGATGAGAAAGAACTTTTTTCAATGACAGCCAAAAAAATGAGTTACGGGATTTGTTCGACGTGATGTTTCGTCTCTCTGAGAAGCTGGGACTTGATGTTACGTCTCTCTGAGAAGCTGGGACTTGATGTTACGTCTCTCTGAGAAGCATCTTAAGTGAAGCGGAAGAGAAAAGGTTGTCTGCGGTTCATCTTACGCTGCGAAGATGCTGATCGAACAAATTAGGTGGACAAAACTCGGGTAAAATTTAAACTATTCTTTGTTGAATATAAGCACTGTAACTGAAATAACTTCCCACACACACTTTCCATAAAATTGCGTGTTTTCTAACACCAAACGGGCGAGAGTAAAAATTATAAAAAAAGTCTTGATTAATGCAAATGGCGGACATCACCTCTCAAGAAATTGTCCAGTTTTTCTTACGTAAGTCTCCGTGAATTTAAAAATCCAACCGTTGTTAGCTTTTTCTTACACAAATTAAAAAATAAACAGTACCTTTTCAGTTACTCCTACACGCGTCGAGAAAGAACTTTAAAGTAAAAGGATAGTTAGACGTCTTTTATTCATGCTACGATTAAATGACTTCATGTTCGGTAAAATGAAATAATGTATCTGCTAACGGTCTTTAAGAGAGCGGAACTTGAATTAGCCGATGATAAGTAATGATGAAAATTAAACGTTTACATAGTATTTACTTGACCATTTAAGTCATCACTAGACACTACATGGAACTGGAACACTGCATGCATACATCACTGGACATACACAGCGCACTGAAGACCCAATCGAATGTTTGGTTGAATAAAAAGTTAGCGGCAAAAACCAAAGCACTCCGCCTTTTTTTGAATTCTATATGGTCGATACGAATATGAACGTTTCGACCTTGACCCTTTATCAGCTGCAAGATCTGCAAAAATATCCTGAGAATCGAAAAAAATTGACTAGATATTTTCCTTTGTCTCGTTTAACGTACAGTTCGTGCGTTACAACAGTATGACCAGAGTAAGAACTATGGCTTTGCCAAACCGGTTCTAAAAACCTTAAATGCAATATCAGGACATACCTCTGTATTTTGTGCATGACAGAGAAAGCATCTACGCAAGACAATTGAGAGCTGCTCTGAATTTTTTTCGACCAATGAGTGATATTGCGTGTTTCTTTCAAGCGAAACAGTGAACGTAATCTTTTTTATATCAGCAAATACGCACAAACACTTTTGAGCCGCATGAGTTTTTTTCCACGGCCGCGGCCATATCACGTGCTTATTTAGCCTGATTCAGTGACATCACAATAATTTCAGTAACGTTTCTTCTCCAATTTCTCCACCTCACGAAATTTTCCCAGTTCATCACGCTTTAGAAGACGAAAAAAATATCGTATCATTTTTATTAAAGTAAAATATTTCAGTAAAAATGATAAGTAATTTTTGTCGTCTTTTAAACGCATGATGATCTGGACAAATTTCAGTAACGTTTAATGCGAAAATGTTTTCGAAGAGAACTTCATAAGCCATAACGAAGCCTCTGATAAATTAACTTCCAAGCTGAAGCGTGAGCTGTTGTGAGCTAAATGATACTTTTCTTGTTATGCTTGCTGGGATATCTCTGTGTTATAGTTGAAAAGGGACCACAATAAAAGTGATGCACCACTTGTTCGAAAATTTGACAGACATTCTCTAAGTAAAATATAAATAATAACCTACGAAGCAAAAAATGAACCAGAAATGTTTGGTCAAGTTAAATTTCTTTTATGAGCAATACGGTGAGCGACTTCAATATTTTGCAGTCCCCTACAAAATATCAATCCACTGTCACACACCAGCTCCTGCGGGGACCAAAAAGCTCCCCTTCATGGTTCATTAAAACCATGAATAATAACCATGAGGAAAATATCAGGGAGGGGATCAGTAAAATGTCCCTTTGCGTCAGTAGAAGCGTCGTTGAACTTGTGATCTCTTGATTGAAAATATTCATGAGGTGCGAGTAGAACCATGTTCCATAAGAGAACATGACTGCAAGGGTAAAAATAACTAGAAGTCAAAACGAAGGGGAGAAGAGATATATTATAAAATCTCAGAGAGACTGAACCAGATGGGAAAATAAATGGCAAAGAAGGAGTTGAGTTTAGAATGATCCGAAAGCATTTACGAGGGGTAAACAAACAATGCCAATAGAACAACGAGGGAGGCAATGTAATTAAGGAATAACAACTTGCTATGAGCTTCTTTACATAATTTTGAAAGAAAAGAATCAGCAGATGGACGAATCGTTCGTTCTATCAGTGTGCACACCGTAAAAAGTGAATGAAAGAAATTAAAAATAGGTAGAGAGGGATTACTTGAACTACTTATAAAGAGTGTGGTACGTTGCCTGCCAAGTGCTCGAATACCTGGTGATAATTTTTGACACTATTACAAAGTTTACAAAATTTCTTGAAAGACTTTGACCTCTTCGAAATTGGGACAAAAAACTCCACTGAAAATGATAATTGACCAAACAAGCATCGTTGAAGTTAGAGTAAGCGATTCGAAGTTTTGTGAAACAAAGAATGATGGTAAAGATGGTAAATTATTTTCGGTTTCTCTAGTGTTTGAGTAATTATTCGTGCTATTTTGTAGTTATTTTAACCTGCACTCGTACTCGCAGCATGCGTTCTTTTCTGTAGCCACAACAGTGCGGCTCAACAGCAGCTTTTGTCTATTGGCTGCCGCAGGGTTCATCAACAAGTTACCTAATAAAGTCGACGAATGTGTATATAAAGGTGCGGATGTTAGTAAACGGTGATTTAATATGCCGCTCTCAAACGAAGATATAAACGAGAACTCGTGAATAATCAAAGTTAAGGTAAACAGTGTGACGAAATAAAATAAATTTCAAGTTCGTTTGAGCCTCCCTGACCACAACAAAAGCGTTTCCAAGAGAGGGAAGAGGAAGGTTCCTTCAAAGATAGAATCAAGGGAACGGGAGATCTATGCACATGGTGCATCCCACCCCCATCCTCCAACCCTACGCTTAGAAATTTCAAGATTGAAAGGAGTTTAACCCCTTCCCCAACTCTCTTTTTGTTAAAAACATTCCTTTTTCAGACTAAATTTTTAATTTGGTTCTACATAGTAGAACCTCACTTGTCGAGAAATGATCATTGTCTGATGAACTGGCAGAGTTATCAGAAATATTCGAGCTTCTGAGGGAAGGTTCATTTTCACCATCTTCCGTTGAACTAGACATTTGGGGTGTAACACTTGAAAATGCTACAAAAATGTGAATGATAATGTGGATGCAAACAACACCCATCTGACAACAATGGCTGTCGGAGCAAGTCTAGTAACAATGTCCTTGAAATCCCACAGCTCTACCCTATCGCCTCTGCCAGGCGTACGATTTGACGAGAATACTCGTTTCACACGTAGAATGGCTTTCAAAGGCTTACAATCGACGAGTATATACGTATGTAGCTGGTTTTTGAAGGTAAAGTTTTAGACGAGTATACTCGTCGACGACTGAAAAAAGAATATTTTGTGAAGACGTGTATACACGTTTCTGCTGGGGAAGGGGTTAAGAAACAAGATAAAAGTTAAAGACGAAAGTGATAGGTCCCGAGTGTAAAAAATAGCGAACCAGAAAAAAAAATGGAAGATAACAAAACTAACTAAAAACCCTTTCTATTTGAAAAAAAGAAAGAGTACCTAACTTATAGTTCGGGACCTCGAATCTTCCTCCTCTGAAAGCCCTAAATCCCAGACGAGATGAGAGATTTGTAACTTCATACATTCAGCATCTATTGGTATTCATGCCAAATCACTTCTTGCTCCGATCAATGTTAGCGAACGATCCAGCTGTAGATCAGTTTAGGGACATGGGCGCAATCGCTGCAAAACAGAGCGCACCGATCAGAAAACAGAAAATCAATTGAACTCAGTAATCTTTATTGAAAATAAAGTGGAATTGCAGCTCGTCGTCATAGACAACAGACCAAACAAACTTCCCTGCGTAGTCTCAGGGGTTTTGTGTTGCGAGAGTCATGAATACAAACGCAAACAGAGCCGTCTTCATAGCGAGATGTTGTACAGCGGAGGAAATCCCGTAGAGTTTGCCGAGTTGAGCGACTAGGAGGAGTACTGGAAATGCCGATTCCCGGTTGTGCTGAATTCCATTTCTTAATGCCAGTATACCTCAAATCTTTCCTGATAATTCGGATATAACAGATTTTGCTGCGGCAGTTACAATGTAGCATCGATGCGTTATAAACGGTTAACTAATTGAATACAAACTGATATTTACGAATAAGGGTTTGAAGACGATTCGTTACCTATACCTAGGAGAGATACGAGTCATCACACGGTGATAAACATAAACGCCGACTCCATTCTTATTTAAAAAAATTGCATTCGAGCGTGACAGTGGAGGACGCTCTGACTTTTTGTTGAAACTAATATTCCTACATGCTACGGGGTCTACATGGGCATTACAGTCTAACGACAAATTCAAACCACATTTGCACGAAAGTAGATAGATCATATTTAGTTTTGGTCTCCCCAACCACAACAAAGGTGTTTTTACGAGAGGAAAAATATTTTGTAGTATGATTGGAATCAATGGAAGGAGGAATCCAAGCTAAAGGAAATTCCCCACACCATAGAAACGAGATTAAAAAGATTTTGAGAGAAGGCAAAAGTTGAAGAAAAAAGGAATAAGCGCCAAAAAATCAGAGCAGTGAGCTGAAAAAGACGGTCGGTAACAAAATAAAAATTAAATTCTACTTCAACATGAAGGAAGGCCTATTTAGCCTTCAGTTTGAGCCCTCACGTTTTCCTCACGAGAGGGCCAATTCCGAACTAGTAGAATCGTAAAACAAGGAAAAAATAGCGAGGCAGTGATCCTACGACAGCCCACGTTATCTGGGAAGCTACGAAACGCACCCCAGAGGATCTTTAAATTTCACGCTATGCAAACAAGAACAGACACTTTCAAGAGACTTCCCTGAGGTGCGCTCTCGAAGCTCTTAAGCCTGGCAAGTTCCCAACGCAGAATGGACTCTCCCGACAGCATCTCTTCTGTTCAGAGGCCAACGCAGCACACGGTTCTCCTCTTTGCTTCCTATGTCTTTATTTCGAGCGCGTAACCTCATTTCATTCCGCGTAAAGTTCTCTGAGAGCGTTTTGGAAAACCTTGTTGGGAACGAGTTTTGGATGCTACACGAATAATGCGAGTAAACAAGCCGAATCATCTTAAAAATGTGTTCTGCAAAAATTTTTAGCCACACTAAAGCAGTGAACATGAAACTCAGTGGCCAAAGAGCACGTATTATTTCACGGTCGAAAAGTTGTCGGCTTTGTGAATCGAGACCCCAAACAAGCAACAGCAAAAAGCAGCACCCGATCTCGTTTGAGAACCACAACGAGGTCTGGATTTTTGATGAAGCAGAATTGCGGCAGCAAGTCGGCTGCATCCACAAAAATGAATAAAAAACGAACGCTACGGGAGCAGCGTTGCCAGTCGTGCGGAAAATGATGTGCGCCTAAAGAAGCGGCTCTGATTGGGCAACGAACGTCACAGATAAAAAGACATAGTATTATTACAAGGCGTCGAACGTCTATTTGGTCCTCCTTCTTTGGAGCTAGCAATAAAATTGCTGAAGAGAATTGAGTGAAAATCCCATACTTTGCAGCCGATGCTCATAGTAAATTTGAAAAGAAGTGGATTATGTTAAATGGTATTTATTCGATTTACTTTAGACTTTCACTATTTAATTTTCAACAGTAAAAGCTTCGACATTACACAAAAAATTTTATCTGATTTCTTCGCCGGAATCGAGTAAACATCAAGGTGAAAATAAAATTTCCTTTAAAATGATTTGAATTTCACAGATCCAAGCTAGCCGGATCTCGCTTTTTACATCCAACAAATGAGGCAGCGTGAGCACCACGAGGAAACTAAAAACGGAAAATGAATGGAGTTCGGAGAAAGACAGTTGAGCATGGAGGAGATTTTTCAAGAACACACACAATTAAAAAAACACTATGCTTGGATATTAAATTAGACAACAGTTTCACAACGGAGGATACTTGAAAAATGTCATGCTCCATGGGGTTGTATTTAGATTATAAGTTTAAGCCATCCTAACCACACGAAAGATGTTTTCAAGCGGAGAAGAAGGAACGTATTATTTGGTATGATATTAACCATGGTATAAATCTATGCTAAAGTGTCACTGCACCCAACGAAAAAGTAAAATAAGAAAAATTATGAAACTGGAAAAAGTTAAACAAGAAAATAACAAATACTGCAAGAAAGGCAGCACTGAATTGTGAAAAATGATCTTAAAGAAAACAAGAGCCAACCATATTCTACAGAAGGAAGGAGGCCTACCTAGCCTTCAGCCTAGACTCTCACGCTTTTCCCCTGGAGTATGCCAATTCTCGTAGATGCAATATTTTCATATCCGTGAGAGGGCGTAAAAATTTCGAAAATTCTATAAGCGACCCTAAATTTTTATATTTCCTCAAATTTGGAAACAAGTAACGAAATCATGGTCAAGAATTTGTCTAAAAGACCTTCACATTACAAGGATGAAAATGACCTGGGGCTAAATTAAACGTTAACAAAATAACAGCCAAAGCTACTAATCCCTAACGCTTATCCCGAGAACGTGAAGGTCTCTCCTCTGTAGGGGACCATTATTTGGAAAAAGCGTCTCTTATTGCGGCGCCTTATTGCTCGATGAAACTAATGCGTCAGACAAGTTTCTTAATTTCAGCTCATAAGGTCAAGAAGGGGCGCCCGTTAGTGGCAACTTCCAGACGCAGCAGGTGAAGAGTTGGACTATTGGAATGTCTATTTTTGGAGGTCGACAACTTTTCATTTGTTTTTGGGAAGACTGTTGCCCTGGAAATTGTTCTGCCAGAGATTAGTATGGTGAGGTTCCACCCTCCTGTTTTTGAGAAGAGGATACGTTTAGGCTTAGCTGAGCGCTCTGACGGTTGGTTGTTCGCCACTTGTTACACCCAAATCCAGAAAACAAACACACCTATCGATAACGGTAAGTGGGCTGAGTTTGATTCAAGATTGAGTTGGTCCGACTGTTAAGAAGTTTCTGATATGTATTACAAAGTGTGGAGAACAATCATTCATCGGAATTTTCCCACTAAATCACTAACACAGACTGAATCAGGTCATTTTCCACCAATTTCTCACAACAGAGAACATGATCGTCATTCCATTAGAGGATGAGGGCATCGAAGTCAGAAGAAGGACTAGAATAAAGTGGAGCCATGTCTCGAGCATGTTAGGGTAACATTATCGCTGCACACGCCAAATTACCCTGAGAGATCACGTACAAACACTTACTACCAAGCCAAGGCTAGAGTTTGTGATTACAACTTTATGTTTTGCACAAGACAGCATTTTCCCTTGCTACATCTTCGACAGGGACACAATGCTTTGTTTGCAAAGTTTCTCGAAAAAATTCATTGGAACACAAAATTTGGCGTCACAACATCGCAATGCGGCATGACCATGGACTTGCGTTGAAAGAAATTTGCACACGCAAAATAGTTGTGTGTATTTTGATACCAGTGCATATTGTCCTGGAATTATGTACTCATTGCAAATGCCTAAGTGGCCAACGAACTTGCAGAAAAAAACGTTTATAAGTGAAAATAAGATGTAAAACTTCAAAAGATGCGTTTATATTTGTTATTTAGAACAAGTACTACTACTTTTTCTTGCGGTAAAGTACCAGCCAAAGAGCAATCCGACTGTAAACCGTAATTTTATTTACTCAAAATACTTCCGTACTGAGATTCCCTTTCAGTCGAATCTAATAAAGCCATTTCTCAGTTTAGGGGGCAATGCTGAGTCGTGCGGCAAAAACTCGCTTTCAACGAAGTGATGGAATTCCAGAAACATTCCGCGCATCGTGATCTGAATCTGATAGCATCGCTAGCACCAGACCACAATATATTTCTTTGTTAGACAGTCTTTCACATCAAACGATTTTGAAAGGCTTAAGATGAAGACAGAAATCAAATTTGAAAGACCTCGTCTTAGTAAATGTAGCTAATCTTGTGAGTGTCAGATATGTAATGATACTACACAACGCATCTTCTCTTAACCATGACATAACTTGTTTGCATCAGATCGTAAGTCCGAAAAAGTTTGTCAAATGAAAATAAAATCAGCATTAGGCTGCTTCACTTGTAAAAGACGAGACCAGTTTCTGGAGATCTATTGCGATCTGAATTGAGTCGTCTAGCAAGAAATCTGTGCTTTTTTTCTAGCTCGTAAAACTAATCAATTTAATCGATGAAATTCGTTGGAGACGTGCAAAATGCTATATATTGAGACAGGTTAATCAACCCAAATATTAAACTTCTTTTTCTCTTACGAAATTTAAGTTACACCTCAAACTTTTGACCGTTCACTACTGTAGTTGGTAGTTATTTATGCCACTCCTCTTCTGGGGAACATTTCTTCGACGGTACTTGCTTTGTGCGACTGAACGACGCAAACTATATTTTCATGTATCCGCCTTCCACGCGATTCCAACCGAGCATCGGGTCTTAAGGTATCAGAAATTCCAAGCAGGTCGTCCACTGACTT
>JACJUY010001389.1:167197-185709 GCA_014220935.1 Platorchestia sp. MABIK | reverse complement strand
TGAAAGTGTCGTCTAGCAAGCAAAAACCTGCATTAAAATGCCTGAAAGTGTCATCTAACAAACACACGCTTGTATTGTAAGGTCTACAAGTGTCGTCTAACAAGCGAAAAGCTGCATTAAAATGCCTGAAAGTGTCATCTAACAAACACACACTTGCATCACCAGGTCTGGAAGTGTCATCAAACGAGCGTAAGCTTGCGTTAAAATAATCTTCAAGTGCCATGTCACAAACAAACAAACTGGGATTTTCAGGTCTGTAAATGTCATCTAACACCAATTATCCACCAGGTGCGGCTACTGATGCGACAGGAGAAGACGTTGAAGGTGCGCGCTAACCACTACCTCACGCCCTACATGAAGCTGCGTCCCAACTGTGGCAGCGACCGAGCCTTCGTCTGGTATGTCATGTTTGACTTTGCTGACGAGGAGGCCAAGAATGAGATGTTTGCTATCCGCTTCGCCAATGCTGAAAGTAAGTCCTTTGAGCTATAATGTGCTCTCTTTTTTTGAATATATATTTAAGCTATGGATTTATAAACATGTGGATGTTACTTGTCAAAGTTTGGTCTGTCCGTGCTATAAGGGATGGTTGGTATTAATTTTTATTGAATCTCTTCAGACGCGCGACTCTTCAAAGAGGCGTTTGAGGAAGCTGTAGCTTACGTTGTCTCAACCATCATGGACGGCTTCCCAGATGAAGACCAGGACCCCGAGAAGGAGTATCTTGACGACAGTGACAAAGCTGACAAAGAAAACTCGTGTCCAGACAAGGAAGAGTCTGACAAGGACTCGGCCAAAGTAGAGAGCTGCGATAAGACAAAAGCGTCGTCGTGCGCAGAGAAGGTCAAGACTGACGGCTCTTCAGCCCTCAAAGAAAAGTGCAACACATCCGAGTCTCAAATTGCCGACCGCCTCAGTAACTTGCAAGTGTGTGACGAGTCCAACAAAGATGCCCAGGCGAGCTAACTGGGCTGTGAACGGCAATTGTATTTCTACACTTGTTTTTAAAGCGTGTGGATGCCTTTTAGGCGCTCGTGAGTTGCTGCATGTGTGCGCGTGCTGAGTGTTCGAGCATTAGTGTTTTGGATTGAAAGCTATTATTCTTGTACTCATTTTATACGTAAATTTCAATAGAAGTAAGTTGAATGTTGTTTACAGCGTTAAGCTTTGATGTAGTGAACCATTTAAGAACCAGCTTGTTTACTCCCGAGTTCAGCCTCTACATTAGATGTCTACAAGACACCTCACGATCAAATACACTTTCACTGATATAAAATAAGCTTAATTTTGTTTAATGGTGTCTATAGTTTGAAGGCTTCAATAATCTTAAGTATATGGGTTGCATTTTATTTTCTTTGTAAAATATTTTCTGGGATATCCAAACAAATTTCCTTGAAGGATCTTTCTTTATTGTTTCTTGTGTGGTTGTGCTTGTTGCTGTACGGGATTCTGTCTGATTTGTGTAAGATGTGTTTTATTCTTTCTGACTAATATGTTGAAAACACATTGTTATGCGGAGTAGTTATGTGGAAGATTGTTTCAAATATAAATTTTGAATTAAATTGTGGAGTTTGTTTCATGGGAGGAAAGGTATCTCAAATGTGATGGATCGCTTGCATGTAAAATTTGGAATTTTGAAGTTACCTGAAGTTTCTACACTACGGCAGCTTGTCCTATTGGTGTCGATCATGTGAAGATTGGCTTTAGCAACGCGTGTTTATTTCTCAGTCCTGTTAGCATTTAATTTTCTTCAAAATCTATATTGGAGTTGTGTGATTAGTAAGCTTTTGGAATTATTTAGTATAGTACACCTCCATTATTTTTGTTGCATCTCCTTCATCGGTTTTGTTTGCTCGTGATAGTTTGGTTTTCTCTTCCCCTATTTCTCCAGGTTGTGCTGTGAGGTTACCACCGAATTGTCTATGAAATGTAGCTGTTCAAACTTGAAAAAAGCCAAGTGTTGTAATTGAGGAAACGGAATTGGGTACTGCTGTCTGCATCTTGATTACAAATTAATGTTATTTGAGCATTTGTTCCGTTAATCATAATCTTTCTGCAAGCGTTTCTGAAGCAAAGTAACTTTGCATCTCGCCTCTTATGCTTTGGTTCAGTAATGGGAATTGGTTTTTGCGTTTTGTGCTTATTTTTGTCGCTTTTCAGCATATTCAGATGAATTTGCGTACTGCCAAAGTGCCTTCATCTAAACTCATTTTTCTTACGAGACAAATTCAACACAAGATATGGACTTGGCTTGACATGGGACACCCATTTTGTCAACAGCTGAGCTGTGAAAACGGAACGCTGGGGTAAGCTGAGTTCTTGAGTTCTGTTGGATAAGTGAATCTTGAGTTGATAGTTAGGTAGGCCTTCTGTTTGTTGAAAATATCTTTTTTTTGTTAAGGACCATCTTTTTTTGGTTCACTGCTGTCCTGTTTTTCAGCACCTCTGACTTTCTTCTTCAACTTTTATCTTGTTTCCTTACCTCCCTTCATAACTTGCTGTTTCTATTCGCACGGGATCTTGTGCGGGAACACATCTTGTGAATAGATTCCGCGTTCCCAAAACTCCATACTAAATGGTGCCTTAATCCTACTTCTCTTTGAGCATCTTTATTGTGGTAAGGGAGGCTAAAATTAATTTATATATAATGAATCAATTCGTTGAATAAAATGCAAAAATGAACGGAATAGTTCTTGAATGGTAAATGTTAGTACATATTCCATAATGTGATTCAGAACTGTAACCTCGCGTGGGCTTATTCAGTCATGGATAGCACTTTTCCACCTTACAGGAAATTTCAGCCTTTAATGTTGTGTGTAGAGGATGGTGTTGCAGAGTTGGCATGGTGTTGAGCGACAGCGTAAGGTCTCTTCGTTATAATTCCTAGCTTATTTAGTGTAAAGTTTCCATTTTTATACGACGGACAATGCATTAAAGCTTGTACGTTCGGTTATAATTAGATTTAAGTTTTCCCTGCATTTCTGTTTGCTCTCAATTTCTAATGCTAAGGAACGTTTCGAGATGCGTGATGTGTCTCTCTGAAAAAAATTCTGTTACGGTTATTTTCATGAGTTTCACAAGTGACATTAATTTTCCATCGTGGTATCTGTGTTGATACCACGCATCGTTTATTGTTTTATCACTATTTTGGAGTCTCAGATATATTGACGATAGATCTTGGATAACCTTGCGCTCACCGTGGGGTGTTGGTGAAGGTAAATTCGTCCTTACAAATCCTTTTGGAAACAAGATTGTTCTGCTTCCAACACGAGTCTCTTCTTAGTGTTGAACAGCTTCACGTGGTTGATTAAATCTGCTTCAAGCCTTGGTTGTCTTCTGAGGACACAAACCCTCATAATGCCTAGACTTTAATTCTCAGGTTTGAAATTTTTGGAAAATATTAGCCATAATTTCGTGACCTATCTCTCCACTGAGTCCGTCAACCTCGGCGAATGTTGCGATGAAATCGAACTGATGCCTGCCTTAGAAGATACGATGTATTTTTACTTTAAATATCGTATCCGTTTGTTTACTCTGGGTTCGCTTTTAATTTCTGTATTTCCATATTCAATCTATTCGGTTCTGATTTCATCCAGTTTTCGGATGAAAGGCCAGCATATTTTCTTCACCACGTTTTAAAAATATAAAAAGGCGACAGCTTATGACGAGTTTATTTTGCAATTTAAACAAAAACTCAAGCTTTGAAAGGTGGGATGAAGCTCGTAACGGGCAACGAAACACCACCCAAATAATCGCGCAGGTACTTCTTATTGTAGCCGCCACAAATACACTGATCACTGGAGAAACTTTGACACTGTTCATCCATGGTGTGGGCTGTTGTGATTATATGCATCACATATCGTGTGGGCTGTAATGGTTATGTTTCATATCGTGTGGGCTGTAATGGTTATGTTCAGTTTCAAAAACCCTAAAATAATAATAATGGTTATGTTATATATCGTGTGGGCTGTAGTGATCCATGTTACGTACGAATTAAGGCGTCGTTAATGTGTAATGACGAATCACAAATCGAAACTCTCCTCTGGAACGACGCTAAAACTTGGCTCGTTTTAGACTAATTTTGTTTCAAGGTTTCTCGTTGTGCAAGGGTTCCTGAAGTCTATGGCGTGCATAAACTCGTTAGAATTTGTATCCTGATTGGATTTCTGCTCATGTATTAATGAAAACAATGCAATTGCATTCAGTTTCATTAAGGTAGTGAAATTAATTTCTTGCCTTAAAGTTGAAATCTCTGTTTTAAAACACTTGCTTGAGATCTTGAAATATCTTTAGTCGCGGCTTTAAAATTTGGTGTTCGACGTCTTGATTTCGTTGTCAAATTGCATTCTAGTTTTAAGACACCAACCGAAGCCCCTTTTGTTTTCTGTGTACGTCTGCTTGCACCAACATTGCCTTTAATTTCCCATTGCTTCTGGCTGTTCTGTAACACTTGAACTTGTTATAAAAGATTCCATATTGTACGCTCTGTGAAAAAACTATTATTACACTCGTAAATTTTTATTGTCCTTATGCTCAATGTAATTCCGATTTTGTCTTGTCTAATTTTACACAGAACGTAACCTTACGAAAAATATTTATCTCGCTCTTGGTTTTGGGGAATTTGCGTTTCTAGAAGAAAGTGTGAGGTCCCTATCTGAAAATTCGGTAGGGGATCCTTTAGGAGAAGTGTTTTTTTTTGTTACGAACCACTTTTTTCGGTTCAATGCTGTTTTTTTCAGCCCACATTCTTCATTTCGTTTTCAACATCAAACTTGTTCATCAATTTCTTTCAATATGGCGTTACTAAACGCAGGATATGGGCACATGATTGTGTATATGAATACCTCGTAATTCGATTCTAAATGCCTTCTTCTTTAACCCAACACTTTTGGTGTATTTGGGAACCTAAGTTGCTTAGTCTAAACTTCCGTAAACTCGCTCTTGGTGCTGAGAGCATGTGCGGTAAAACCACAGTTCAGAGCAGCAGAGAGTCGAGGTGTAACTCCGGTAGCCAGAGACCCTAGCATGTTGAGTGTACCAGGTTTGATGTTCGAAAGGATAAGAGAGAGGTACTATAAAATAGAGGCCCTCCTAGTAGATGGCTCGAGTCTATTGTCTCAAAATGGGGGACCACCTGGAGTCGATCTGCCTCTCGAAATTGGCACATGTCCATTACTATCTAGGTTTCATGTATTGGTACACGTCAAGAGGCAGCACCTGCATCGCTCGAGTGTGTTCGTAAAAGACGAAGGTAAGGATAGTAAGTACTAATTAATAATTGGAAATGTATCTAGTCCCAAAGACCTGTTGTGTTGGGTCGGTAAAAATTACGAAAGCTATGATTTTTAAATCATTCGGTGACACGCATACGTGAGCGGCATCGGAATACTCGGTGAACTTTTTTATTTAAGTTGTGTGGCTTGTAGGGTCTTTTTTCAAGGATGCTTTCATTTCTCTAGGCCAGTGACACGCGAGAACTGACTGGTAACGCTGTTTTGATCGTTTACATACCCATGCCGTTCTGTCCATCAAGTATCCCAAAACAGTCAGATTTTTGCAACGTGTTTCGGTACATTTTTGATCGCGATCTCGCCAATATCTGCAAACGAAAATGGCGGGTTATAAGAATGAAGTGTACTTCATCAGTTGTATTATGTATAATTTTTTCTTCTGACTCATTCAAATGGCACATGGTGCCGAATTTGGTATTACTCTATCAACCGGTGAATGTTTTTTTCTGCTTTGTTCTTGTCTTGTTGGGAATTAGCTGTCAGTTTTGTTGTAGGGACAAGTTTTGAAATTGGCCTTCTCTCTGTGGGACAGATAGTTATTTTTAAATGGTGATGACGCTACAGTAAAATACTTTGTGAAACCTAAGATGCATATATCAACGATGTCTTGCGCGAGCAGTGTTCCTACTGAGTTTCTGAATATTATCTAAGTCATCGATAACTGTAAAATGTGAAACCAAAAATAGGTATCTTTGATGAAATCAGAATGCAAAATATACAGAAGACTCATTCATTGTCAAACCTGCCAAGTGAATAAATGTTGGCGTCAGTGAGTGGACACGAAAAATCGCCTGTCACCTGAATAGAACTCTATTTACTTATAGTGTTTGTAAATAACGAGAATGTAGCTAACTCATCGTAATATCAAATGATGAGTAATAGAGAAAAATTAGCTAATTTTTGAATACCTAATGATGCGTAGTTAAATTTTTCCCTGATTCTGAATTTCCTAAGCACCAAATTATAATGTAATTAATAATAAATTAATTAATACATGATAAAAGTTTCTGCATCAACCTTTATAACACATAGGCTACTTTTCCCTGCACCATATTTTAATTAAGGTTCCCGCATCATCCTTTCCTTCACAACGGCTTCCTTTCTCTGTGCTTAATTATAATTGAAGCGTCTGCATAACCCCTTACAACAAAAAAATGTCATAGGAAGCATGCCCTGGTGCTACCTTCTCACTGCACGAACTGTACTTGAACTTGAAGATGAGGGCCAACAGCGTCGGAGCCTTTGTAACGGCCTACAATTCCCTCCACAATTCTCACAATATTCACACAAAGAGTTCAGCGCCTGTGTACCAGACTTGTCCACTAAACTACTCAGGATCTACTAATCCTTGTCACAAACTGCCATAAGACGGCATCACTGGGAGAACTAGGACGTCAAGACACCATCCCCAGGCATGGTGGGTCATTACTGCCCACTCTACATGACTGGCTCATACCAGTCACCGTCTTTTACTCCAGGCACGTGCAAGGAAAACTTTCATAGCTTCAATGACACTCAAATTACACTCATGATCTAATCCAACAATACAACGCATACCACAATCATCTTCAGCACATCTGGCATACCACTCATTCTCTCCATACTGCTCAAACACCACATTCATGAAACTCTCTCTCTCATGCTCATACTTACTACATTCCAGCACAAAATGCTCAATTTTTTCCTCCACTCCACTATCACACTGCCGACATAATCTACTATTATTCTCATTCCACCTCCATGTTCGTCTATTCACACTCAATGACTTACACCTCACAGCAAACAAAAGCTGACTGCTTCTCACTCGCAGAGTTGCGCAACGAAGGTTTTTTCTACGCTGCTGACGTCACAAAGCTCGTAATGCGGAGTGTTACCAATGCCTCCTACATACAGGGTGTCGGCACAAAAAATGTACCCACTGACTGATGTATGTACTGTATAAATGATAATGGAACTATATATCAGAATGAAACCGTTGAATGGTATGTACATTTGATGCCAGAACTATATATCAGAGTTGAACTGTTGTGTGGTGTGTATAGTATATGATGCCAGAACTGTAGATCAGAATTAAACCGTTGTATGGTATGTACATATGATGCCAGAACTATATATCAGAATTGAACTGTTGTGCGGCATATATACATGATACCGGAACCATATATATAAAATTAAACTGTTGTATGGTTCCGGTATCAAATATACTTGTGTCAGTCAGTGGATAAATTTTTTGTGGGCACCCTGTACAGAAGGCGTTGGCGTTACTCAATAATCGACGTAATTACAAGCAGCACGCCTTGACCCACAACTTGTGGAAGCTTCCACATTTGGGCGAATGTCATGGAAAATTCGACAGAATGCCTAACGTTAGAACTTTACTAAGAAAATAGGCTATATCTAGATGGTCCTACACACGTTAGTGTTGCCAAATTCTCTCTGTCAGTGTTGCCTGAGAAACTTCAAGGAAATTTCTATTTTTAGGTTTATATCCACGATATTTTTATTAAAATCAACTGATTTTCAATGAGTGCATTGATTCTTTAGATTAGGCACACATTTACCCATGAATTTCAGGCTTTAGGAAAAAGTACCATGCGTGGAAATTATCCATTCAAAATTTCTTGATGATCAACTTTTCTGTAGATGGAACTCGCTGTATTTGATCTGCGTCGACACTGAGTTAGACCCTCATTAGAATGCTTTTATGGTTCAACGAAATGAATAAGAACATTTGACACGAGTCTTTGTACTAAAATATTGCATGATTGATACATCATCTTCAAAGTTAATAAATCAAACTGAAGCGTTACTAAATCAGTAAGAAATGTTCGAGAAACTATCTTTTTCCAATAAAATTATTCTACACTGATTTATATAACCCCCACTCGCCTGATTTTCCAAACTCAGAGTTGTGGTTGCCTTCCATTCTAAACGTTAACATATACTCGCTTATACACATAAATCACCTTCGTAAATAACCGCTACTTCATAATACCTTTAATAACACACGTGTTATTGTATTTTTATAGATGTGTGAAATAAAACACGTCCGCAGTAGGACATTCTTTCCCCTCCATCAGGCGGTTCCTCTGCTCTGGCGAGACGACGCACTCTACTCCACTAGTCCTATATTCAATCATCCACATAAATTATTCTCGTAAAGAACCGATACCTTGTAATACCTTCAACAACACACAGAACGTTTGAAGTAGGGGAAAAGTTTCCCCTCCGCCATGCGGTTCCCCTGCTCCTCGCATGTGACTCGACCGCCACGTAACTGCCAAGACGACGCCCTCTACTCCACATTCCCGAGCGCATAGCTTCGCACCGAGGCGCGATGACGTGCTCTTCTAGAGCACATGCCTCAGTCACGGTAATAAAGTCTTCTTTTAAGGCCAGCAAGGCAAAACTCAGCGACGTCGCCGCCGCGAGACCTTGGCTGTTTTTATGATCAGTTTCTGCCCGTGGCGCGGAGCTTCAAGGACCGAGAAAAGTCCATGAGGGGCTTCCCCTTGTCCTCTGGCTCCGTAGTTATTAGCTAAAGAGCAACGACATCAGATTTTGTTTTAAAGTGGGCAGGAACGCTCACAGGTACTGGGAATGCCTGTGGTACTGGAATGCCTATGGAACTGCAGGGCCTGAGATATTTTCCCGTGCTTATTCAGAAAGTAGACCTGAAGGTCAGAGTGCTCTTTAATTCTGCTGTCTTGCCGGGTTAAATGCGTTTAAGCTTGATTTTTCTGATGTATTTTGTATTTTATCTCCATGAAGCCAGTTTTCACTGCGTATGATGTTACAATACGAAATCCAACTTGAAAATAAGAAAAATGTTTGATGACTGTTTTACGAATTTTAATGATTGAATGACAAATCAAACTGGAATCTTGACTATATAAATAAATAAACCCATATACCTATGTTTCCGATCGTCTTCATTCATTTGACTTCATTTTATGACGCGAACGGACCTCCCATCTCCATTTCCGTTTTCATTTTGATTTCTACTTCTACTTTCACCCGAAAAAACGTAACATACTTATTAATCACAAAAAAATCTTATTAATTATCATATTTTAAAAAATGTTACAGGATCTCACATTCACACTAAGGTGTAAGTGTTCTGTCAACAAACGTGCTTTACTTTCACAAACGAGCTTTACTTTTACACTTCACTTTTACACGTGAGTCTCGGCACAAGTAGGCTGTCATTCACAAATGGCCTACCAGAAACCTTTAGGTTTTTTTTCTTGAGTTGGAACCAAGAATTTAGAAGAAGGGTTAGTAATTTTCCGGCGTTAAACACTTTCACCGCAATGGGTTAAACTGAAGATAAATATTGAACTGAAATTTAAAGTCAATTGTAGTCAGACATTTTGAAAATAACAGATGGAAACTGGATCGTACTTTATTAAGTTTTGATTAAATATTTATGAAAATTGAGTTTGCCACTACTGGTCGGTCGGAAGCATTTTGGAAAATTCCCTCCGTGTACACCAGCTCACACCACGACCAATGTGCTAAACAAAAAGTTTGGTAGAATAGTAATAATTTTCCCGGGTTTCAACAAATAATTTTATAAGAATGGTGATAAAAAAAGCAAATGAAGACTTTACGCAAGGTGCAACTCGCATCAGTTTTCTTATGGTAAACATAAATGAAAATTGAGTGAAAATCCTGACTGGAGAAGAATTAGGCAGTTTTGTATTTTTCCTCTCAAGTTTATTTCACAGTCTTGTTTTAAGCAGTCTCGTATTTTCCATTTCGACAAGTTAGAATTTATCGCAAATTTTGTATTTGGGTAGCCATGTTCTACTCAATTAAACAAATTATAAGCTATTAAAAATTACCCACTAGCATTGTGTTCGACTAGAATTTTTTTACATACCCTAAACGTAATGATGCATCATTGATAAACAATTTTTTTGCATCATTTCAATGGTCACTGTCTTAATGAAATAAACTTTGTAAAGTGAGAGCCTCCACTATAAATCACTTCTGATTAGTCCAAAAAGTCAAAGTCGAGTAAAACAATGAAAACGAGTGGCTTCACCACACAGTCTGTGAGCAGGTTTTAAAATACTTCGAGACATGTAACAAACGTGTTGTCACCCAAGAAGAAACTTAAAAGTTAGTGACGTATAACTAACACACGTGTTGCACCTCATGAAGGAATTCAGTCGCAATTCGTTACAATCACAACTGGCGCCAATACCGAGGATGCGCCTGAGAAGATTAACCAATGACCTAAAAAACTGTCTGTGAAGTAGTCATCATTCTTCGCGTCTAATTATCAGCAGTAGACTTGGCACCTCGACGAACAAGGAGCAGAAGTAGTCGTAGCTCCGTAGAAAAAAAAATTATTTTGCGAGAAAGTGAGGCTTAAGATTTTATTATGAATTCATAATACATTTTAAGGATAACGTCAATGTCCGAACGTAAAATTTACAACTATTCGTTCAGAACATTTTTTACATACAGGAGCTCTAAAGTATGATCCCTAGCCTTGAGGTGAAATTTCACGAGCACCTTCAATTCCAGAAATAAATAAGGAACGAATACTAATATTTTTTAAATGAAGATTCTATTCAAAATAACCTTTATTTATTTGAGAAACCCGTTACACTACCTATACACGTTTAATTTTGCATTGAACGTCTCAATGGGAGTCGTTGAGGAGCATTGTCAGTGATCCATAATAGAATTAGCGCACCCAACATTCAAGATCATATTAGGCTTTGTGACGCTATAAGAGATGAACAACAGCGCATGGAGCAGGGTTTAAGCTTAGCGTTCGCGCTGTGTACAAGGAAAATGGCGCAATAAAATCCTCGATTTTGACGATCTTTCAAAGAAGCAGATTAAACTGGAACTCACCCACCCTTTTCTAGAAGACCATTGCAGTTTCTTTAAAATGATAGTAACTACTTCAATGAAGAGAAACCACTCTTTGCGAGCGATGAATAGATGATTCATGAGAACGTATCCTGTGCGCAGAAAAGGATGATAAAAATTAATAAATTTGCTTTGCATATCGATCAACACTACTTTTACGTTCAGCTCTCGTGCGACATGAGAATTTCAACATCGACAAACGAGGAAATTTCAAACTGAAATTAGTACAATTGCCATCACCGAAGTGTGATTTCACTGCTAACAAAGTTCACTTCACAGGATGTATTTCTTAGACCAGGGGTTTCCAACCTTTTTTCCGTCCCGTGCCTTTAAAGAAATTTCATTGGAACCTCGCACATTTTGAAATCAAACGCCAACATATAGCCAATGTCCTATTATTTACCTGGACTTTTCTCGCACCCCCTGGAATAACGTCTCGCGCCCCTAGGGGGTGCGAGTACCCCAGGTCATGGGAACCCCTGTCATAGACGAATAATTAGCCCTGTAGCTTCGCGGCTTAAACTTCTTCAATTAAGAAGTGCGAGTTGTGGTGTCAGTGATACAAAGTTGTGATGTCATATAGTGTGGTGCTTTTTATAATGCGAGCAAAACAAACAATGGGATGAATTTTTTTCAAAGTGTTCTCCTTACCAGAACGACTGTCAATAGCTCAAATTTCAAGCCATTTATTTTAATTTTCACATGCCAGCTTCTCTAATTTTTGTGTTTCAATAACTTTAAACTGCAACTTAAAAGCCATTCTCTATTTGGTACCATAAATCCGATGCTCCAACTCAAAACTTGAACTCAAACTGCAAAATCTTCTGGTAGCAACTAGAGAGAATTAACACAAACTGACCTTTAAATCCATAGGTAAATAAGCTTCCATCGCATGAATCAAGCATAAAGGGTTTAAATATAGTTCTCAATAGCGTGCCGCACAATTAATAGAGGAATATATTTGTAGTAAAGAATTTGCAGACTTAGCACAGGATGAACTTGCAGTAGGTAAAGAGTGAGTACCCAGTACACTTTTTATTAGATCGAAGTAGATGAAAAGTAGATACGGAGTAGATTTAGAGTAGACCCAAAGTTTACACAAAGAAGACACGAAATAGACACGATTTTGTTAAGGGTAAACCCGCAGTAGACATGGAGTACGCAAAAAGTAGACACAAAGTACGCTCAGAGTAGACACAAAGTACGCTCAGAGTAGACACAAAGTACGCTCAGAGTAGACACAAAGTACGCTCATTGTACTCATGAAGTACGCACAAAGTAGACATGAGGTACACACGAAGTAGGCACGAAGACGGTACACATTAAACCCTGCATAGGTACAAACGAGCCAACTCTAAAAATTAAAAGAACTTGCAAGAGCGATGGTCATAACACGGGAGCAGATTTACCACAAACTTCATACCAAAGACAAGCATGAAGAAACTTATACGGCAAGGTGGCGAGATAGGGAATACTAAAGAGTATAAAATAATTTATCGATGAAGTGGATTGCGAATTATACAGGCGTGTGGCTATGTAAGGAACACTAAAGAATAGTAAAATAATTTATCGATGAAGTGGATTGCGAAGAAGCTCAACAGAAGGCTAACCATCCTTGTTCGTAACTGCAGCATGCCAATTGCGAGAAATATTTCTTTTCCACTAAAAGTAAGCATGGCAGGAATCCATCAAGGAATTCCGTTGAAAAATATAGTCGCAATTCTTCAAGGACGATCGAATCCGCGAGGAAAGACATGGGGAATACCCTCCAAGGAAATTATAACCTCTTCGCGTCTAATTGTGTGTCATAGTCCAGGTGAGATAACATACTGATATTTTGAACAACTCGTGGTAAAATTATGTCAGTGCGTGTGACTCCTATATGTGTGGGTACACTTAATTCCAGTTACCATCTACTTAATTTATCTCATTTGAATTAGTTGTTGAAGTAAGACCTTATGCGCTTAAAAACCTTTTTCAAGTTGGATTTTCTCATCAAAAGTTGACTTTTATGAAGACATGAATGTTTTTCGGCAGAATTTATAGCTATTCTTAATTGACCTCCGTTAAAGTGTCAAATTCATGAAACTATGACCATTGAATTGTTCGTGACATATGCGACCTTGGCAAACAACTAAACCTTATGCAACACTAATGAACAAAAATGTTCAATTTAGTGATATCGAAACTACTCGTTTCTTCATATTTCAAAAGCTATTTTCGCTACTGAATGTTCAGGGATTAATAAAAAAATTCAGTGAAGTTCACCAGAATTAAATCCACCAAAAAATAAAACGTCGACTAAATTCAACCTCGCAGTCATCAGAACGAAAGTTGTAATGAAGTGTAAAAGTGAACATTTATCTACTCGAGCAGAGCAGAGAATCTGTTCTAGCGTTATCTATTTTTTTTATAAGACCTTCAGTAGCATTATTTGAATTTATAAATCTTTTTCGCGGATGTTCACGAAGCCACTAGATCCGTATACGCAGTAATAAATAGGCTTGTGGGTAGAGTATACACCTCCAAATGAACTCTTCAATTTTGCAGTACCATCCATGGTGAGCGCACAACTGTGCATCAAAACTAGGCAGATATTTTTATATATTAACTTCAAAATCCATTAACTGCTCAAACAGATTTTCAAAGTTCCCACCGCTGCAAGTTTCCTTCCATGTCCAAAAGCGTATTGTATATTCAAATTACATTGAAACGTGTGCAAGCAGTGACCTCAGGATTCACGGCCTCTGAATTTCATATTAGCCATTCAGAATTTCAAGTATTGTACCCTCTGCGTCGGCGATTGTGTCGTAAAGAATGGCAGTATACTGCGTGATAACAAACGAACCAAGGTAGGGTTTGTTCTCTAAATGTCAAGGGAGGAATGCACTGGACCTGCCCCTCATAGCTTTGGTCATGTTCGACAAACTCGCGAGTTTCAGACCGGTTTCCAAATAGAGGCTTTCCCAAATGACTCATGTGAGCTGGAGTGCAAGTCTATGACGCACCTTATTTGGACAGTCAACCGATGGAAAGAGTCATGGTTCTCAAATAGAGATCTGTTATTACACGCAAAAAGCGACTTTTCGGTTTCAGATACCAGTGAATCAGAGGTCTCCTTGCTCTGCCAAGGCAGAGAACGACTAACATGCTGACGTTCCCTCGCGAACAAATACAAAGACAGTGTACAAATTAACTTGAAGAGAGTTTTTCAAATATTCACGACCCTTAACCAAAGAAATGTTATGGAACAATTCAACTAGGTCATCAATGCTCATTACAAAAGTGCGAAACAACAACATAGCTAGTAACAAAATTTGACAACACCCAACCGTCAATCATCGTGTGTTGTATGAGCAAGAAGATTACTCAACGAACCGGTATGAGCTCACAAGCAACGTTAGCGTGGGCGAAAAGTGTTCGCCGCTGCAGAGATGACGCAGCTCGGGATGACGTAGTCTGGGCGGTTGCCTGCTGTCGGCAACATAAATACACCTACGTTCGGAGGGATGCCAACACTTGCAGTGAAACGTTCGTAGTGCTTGCACGTCCGTGGTTGTGCCTTGACGAGCTGATCAAAGGTGCGTCTACCTTTACATAAATGCAGAATATGAGATAATCATAATTAGCTTCAAGAGGTCTATAGTTACGCAACTGAGCCAGCTTTTACGTAATTTTACCTAATACGTATTAAATTTTAAAGTTGTGATTTATATGCATTAATTTTGGTGCTGGGTTATAAGATTGTTAAATTACTTGAAGAAAAACTCCATAGGTAGGCCCAGGAAACCTGTCGTCCATGTACTAATGACAGTGATTTAATTCCTAATTATGCCATTCATTAAAGTTAACAGATCTAACAATTGTAATGAAGTCAATTTTCCAGTCATTTGTTTTCCGGCCGCTTTAAACTGAAGCTTTCACTTACCACAAAAACTCTTTCGGCAGGGGTTTTCAACCTATCAAGAATATTTCTGGAGTTTACGCTCTTTTAGACCAAGTGTGATGTACCGTATTTGTTTTGTTCTCATCTCTTAATTCGAAAATTAAAATGATTGCTTTCATCTTGCGTGCTACTGGTAGTAAAACTCATTAGAATAATTTTTTTAAATAAATAAAAAACATGGTAACTATTTGACAGATGAAGCAGGATACTAAGTATTTGCTCGCAATTTTTACAAAACTCGATATGATCAGCGTTTGAGGTTTACTTTCATTACCATTTTGTAATGCTCGCGTGATCTGAAAAACTGGTACTACGTACATTAGACACGGCTTGGCATATTGTATTAAAAATAACCATTGTTATTCATTCATCATATTGAAAATACTTCCCACATTTACCGTAAATTCCCGTGTTATGCTAAAAATGCTTCCCACATTTACTTTTACCATAGTTACTGCTCTTGTATACTGTTCATACCATCTTCAACGAGCACTCCAGTAACTTCCCATAAAAGTTTGAGGAGTTTAAACAAAAGTTCCCATTCGCGCAAGGGATGTGATTTTAATTTTTTTCCTTTGTTGCAGAAGTATCAAAAGCCCGAAGCTAACGATGGCGCCAGGCGACCATACGGCCATGTTTGGCAGCTCTTTGCCGAATTTTGTATGTCTGAAGGACACCATTCCAGACTCTCCCCACTCCGAAACGAAGCCTGGGCACCGCAAAGGCAGCGTCATGTTCTACCCTCCGCCGAGTCTCAAAGGACCTTTCATGGAAGACAATGTGTTTCACGAAGTTCGGCGGTTGAGTGAACTGCAAAGAATCAAGTGTCAAAGGGATTACGAATTACGCCAAGGCACACAGCTTGAGCTCAGAAATGATGTTGAGCAAGATGATTTTGAAGAAATGAGCGAAGTTATCGAGCTGCGGCACAAATTTTATGTAAGTCGCTTTCCATGGTGGAATCTTTCGAAATTTGTGAATAATTTTTCTCTTGTTTTCTAAGGAAAAAACATGCAAATCCCTCAGTTTTAAGAACAGTTTTCTGTCATAAACAAGTTCAATTAAAATATTGAATTAACTCATCTCGAGATTTTCCAGCGTTTTATCATGTATAAATTATATCCACAAATCAAAGAATAAATATATATTTTTTTCAATTTGTAAAACTTTAGCCATAAATTTTAAATGATCTTAATGTCAATTAATTTAACTATCCGTATTATGAACTTGGCTGGAACGTTACACTAAACCCTCATTTGTTCTATGCACTATTCTAACATGAAGGATTTTGAATAGAATTTTACCAAGTTTTTTACAACAGCTTGAGACAAAATTTCAGCAGTTTAGAAAAGGCTTCGAATAGATATTTACCTCATTTTTTACAACAGGTAGCGAACAACTTTTAACATTCCATCCTATATTTCATCTAATCGTTCCTGTCGTTAGCTACAACATATTTCACTCTATGTTTCAGATAATCGTCCCGGTGGTTGGCTACAACAGTGAGGACATTTCAATCAAGGCCGTGGGTGACACAGAGATCATTATCGAGAGCAAGTCTCACGCCGCAGCGGCTCACACAGACCAAGAGAGCCTCCACATGCTGTTCACGCTCCCTGCTCCAGTTCGACTGAGTGCTGTCAAGACCGCCATATCTTCCGATCAAACTCTAGTTATTACAGCCCCTAAAATTAAAAGAAAATTATGAAATTAAAAATTTTTTTGTGCTAGTTGAGTGGCAGTTAGACTGCCATGCGTGTATTTTTTATATTCGTCAAATGTATTAGATAAACGTAACTTTTATCGTTATGTCGCCACGAGTGTGAGAATTTCGTCTTATATGTTATGGAATCTTTCTGTATAAAAAGCTATCCTGTTGTTATGATCACAACGCGTCAAGGTACAATATTTTAAATAAAAAATGTGTACTTAAGAAACGTTCTTGTCATCACTTATTCTAAAATGCATTGAATTTCGTATGATTCAATTTCCAAATTAATGAAAAAACTGGGCACTATTCCACTTCTTCTCAGTTTAGCTCCAATTAATTAGAACTTATTTTATCTCATTTCGTTCTTTTATTTGTACTCATCAAAGTTTCCGAATGCTTAAATTGGCGCGCGGATTTCTAAATAGGAATAATTTTGATTTCATTTTATACATTTATTTGTATTCGTGACCATTTTCGTATGCTATAATTGGTACCCACATTTCAAAATACTATCACTATCTTCGCCAATTGAAAAAAAAATTGCATCTGAGTGGCTCATATTGTTATCTCGTAAAGGTACTAAGCGAGCATGTCTTCTTTAATTACAGAAGTCTTCGTAAGCGCCTATTTTGGAAATAAACTCTATTCCACTGTTTGATTTTTGCTCACCAAGCTTCAAATTTTATAATATTGAATGATCACCGATACTAAATTCAGGTTGTCCGAGAATAAAATTTGCTTGCAAGTGACCGCAAATGTTAGAGGGTGCTTTTGCTTATACTTTTTTGGAGAGAATATCAATTGAAGTGTTTCCGTCTAGTCTAGGTTCTAGAACGTGTGTCCTAGAAGGTCTAGAGCACACTCAACTTTTCAGTTCTGCTCTGCTCTGTCCTGGAGAAAAATAGGTTAAATATTCCTCATTATTTCTACAACTTTACAAAATTAGTACTTGTCTTCCGTAGAATATTCTAAAACTATCATTAGAACTGACAAAATTTGTCTTCCGTAGAATATTCTAAAAACTATCATTAGAACTGACGCATAGATTCTCTCATAAAATTTTTACTGACAAATTTAACCTTTCTACACACTCACTACTGCAGTGCTGATAATCAAAGTAAAATTGACCACCATCCTTAGTCATTTAACTAACGTTATCTACCAACTGCTATAGTATCACCTGAACTATATACACCTTTTAGCTTGATTTTCAGCTAAATTTACTACTTGCTCGACGTCAAATTATGCCGCCGCATCTCATTAACTGTTCACAGTCTTAACCTAACAGGCTGGATACATTGATCTCGCACAGTGTGACATCCCAGTCTAACTTTTTCACCGCCTGCATGCATGTTTTTCGTCGCCTAAGCGATTTAATTTAAAGTTTAAAAAATGGATTTAAATTAAAAATTTCATTTAAATTACAAATTCAATTTAAATAAAAAATTTAATTCAAATTAAAAATTCAATTTAAATTAAAAATGTAATTTATGTTGAAAATTTAATTCAAATTCAAAATTTAATTGAAATTGAAAATTGAATATATATTAAAAATTTAATTAAAATTAAAAATTTAATTTAATGTAAAATTGAAAAATTTAATGAAAATATAATTCAAATTTAATTTAAAAGTTGGACAGGGTATTCATGCCAGACCAAATACAGGATGTCC
>JACJUY010001389.1:138410-166412 GCA_014220935.1 Platorchestia sp. MABIK | reverse complement strand
TATGTCGCATGAAACCATTGTGAGCAGACCATTCTCATTCAAATCTCATTCATTCTCATTCTCGAGGCTCAAAATTTCCCCTTTTGAATTTTGTTTTAATGCATTTTTTAAAAGAAAGTGAATGATTGCTTGCCCAACACCAATCCTGGCCGTGTGAAAATTGTTCTTGTCATTTAGGAATTTCAGTCA
Source organism: Platorchestia sp. MABIK (assembly GCA_014220935.1). NCBI lineage: Eukaryota > Metazoa > Arthropoda > Malacostraca > Amphipoda > Talitridae > Platorchestia > Platorchestia sp. MABIK. The sequence goes on along the minus strand of JACJUY010001389.1, from coordinate 166,223 downwards.
GTCCCTCATACGAATTTGGAAGCAAATAAAAGAAAGTGAAAAATGTTTTCTTGTATACAATCCTTACACTCGCATTATGCATCAGAATTGTGGCGTTCGCTTCAGGCTAATTAATTTCTTTAGACTTTGGTGTGGGATGCTCGGCATTTCAGCTTTTGCTTAAAGAATTGTTTTCCCTTGGAAAATTTGATTCTCGTACAAAGAATTCTAGTTTCCTGTCCACGTCGATCTATGCTGAGTCACTGCCAGCACTCTGAGCACGTCAATTTGAAAAACAACATTAAAAATACCTTCAAATTTGCCTCTGATAGAGTTTCTTGAAAATTATGCTATCTGCAATTTAAGAGCTAATTACGAAATTCTGATCAAAAGTTCGACGTGAATAAAGCAACTCGTATTCGACATAGGAGCTTACCACGCCAAATAAATCTATATTACATTGAAAGGGGGATGCAAAATAAAAATTTAAATACTAATGAAGGTTAAAAAATTTGTTACCAATGTAAAAATATATTTTAATGTATTCAAACAAAAATGAATAATACATAAATAACAAATAAATAATAATTAACATTCAAGGATATACTGGAACAACAATAAAACAGATCTTAATCTAGAATACATGTGACGATCACAGAATTATTTCCTAAGCTTATAAATTACCAAAAATTTAGGATTACATCTTCAAAAGACATTCATTGCTCTTAAGAGTGGTCCCATGCATCTATTATATTTTATCTACCGAAAAAAGAGAACTGTCATTGTGAAGTCACAAAGGCATATTTAACCAAGCTACTCCCGCGAATAAATTACAATTCCTTAAACATAACCCCATTTATCCTTTATTTCATCATCACGATAGTGAGAGTACCGCGTAACAACCATACTCCTTTTAACAAATTTCCAGTAAAGCTACATTCTACAGTCACTTGCAGCAACTTATCGAGTAGCGTATAAGTGCCCGTCATTACTCATCACATCCAAGCTTCTGCTTGATATCGCGCCACAAAAAACAAATATATTTATTTAACGAGTGAAAGAGCGTGGACGGGATGGCTGGAAATCATCTCCTTCGTGTTACCATCACCATACCATTGCACGGTAGTAAAGACAACAAAAATGCACTCAGTATGTATCGACAAAGTTTTTTACTGGTTGACCATCGGAAATGGAATGTTAACGCCAGAACTGACTGTTCGCTCGAGATATTGCAATCATTGGCGTCAACTTTCACGGCATGATGGACTAAAAACGTTAGTCTGCCGTATTTTAAAAACTGAAGTCTATTGTACGTTTGTCGAAGGAGAGTGCGATTTTCTGTCATGTTCAGCGCGCCGAGTTTCAGCGTTATGTTCAGCGCTAAAAGAATTTCCCACTAATTACTCATTACACTCAACATTGTTTTGTCTTAGTCAACCATTCTGTTGTGTCATCTTAACGCACACAGCCAAATTTAGAAGCTCGAGGTCTATTGAATTGTCAGTGACCCAGTCCATTTTGGTGTAAGCAGTAATTATGTGAGTTGCTCAATAAGGCGAGTGACCTGCTGATGAAGATAGAGACACATCCCTATTATCATATCATCGATAAAATTGTCTCCTAAGCCTAAAGTGCATGTACACCGATAGTACATTTGACTTTACCTAAACCTCTTTTACCATGATAAGGCGGAGTGACAACGGAAAGAATAATTTGACTTTTTGAGGCGTGCAATAATAATGAGAATATGCGTATTTCAGAATACACTGTTGACAATTATTTTCTTTCTTTCGTTTTTCTCCCCTAAATCAATTTTCCAACGTCACTATCTGGTTGCGTGTGACTTAACAGGAATCCCATTTAAATTTTCTTAACTTCGATGCTATTATTATGCACCTGACCAAAAATTTTAGGCTCAGACATGAAGCAAGTGCTCAAAACCATCTCTTCTTTAAAAAGGCATAATGTCATTTTAGGAACCTTGGCAGAAATATCGAAGTGAAACATCTGTGTCTTAAAACCAAGCTCTGTGTTTTGTCTGGACGCAAAATCAAATGAGAAGAAATTCAAGAAGGTTAAAACCTAACTGAAATCTGGGCTAATATACCTCCTGTATTTTTACAGAGTATTTGAAGGTTATTTCTTAAAAATGAATCTAGTGTTACAGTTCAAATTTCAATACGGTACTCGAACATATTCATAGAAAATCGCTCACATTAGTTCATCTATTGGAAATCCCATACACGCAACCATATTCTTGCCTTTGGCAGGATCTAATTTATATTATTCGGAAATTAATCAAAACACATTTAAGCACCACGATGAATAATTCGAGTTATTTCAGGAGCGTATGAGAGTAATTTTCATGTTGCGTGGAGACCTGCTCGACATCCTAGGTACAGGCCTCAGCAAATCAGGCTTGATCTCGTCGAAGGGATAGTGCTGAGAGAACCAGCTCGAAATCGGCTCGTGGAATCGATCCAGCCACTTTATGTTGTAAGAAACCACCTTCTTGAGTTTCTTTTGTTGGCTCTCCGAGTATTCTGAATCCGCCAGGAACCGCTCCAGCTGAGAGTGAAAGGAAATTAATTCACACGATTGTATTTCCGGGAAACTTTATCCTTACGAGAAAGTTCCTGTGAAATTACTCTGATGCTAGAATATGCACTGGAAGTCTATTGCCAAAATTAAGTCAAGTTAATTAACTGAGAGGGTATTTGTTTAGGAATGAACACTGAAAACTGTAGTATGATGCAATCCAAGCGTTTGCAACTTGAACGGTATGAATATCTGGAATGTTTGGCGGTTAGGCAATAAAGTTACTTTCTTACCTCTTGGTAATGCCTTTCCTTGTTGAGGTTCTGTATCGCCACTTTCACGATGGATGGCTTCAAGGGACCAAAACCGAACCTGAAATGGATTCATCCACGTTTTGAAAAATGTTATTCGTTGCTTTGAGTAGACCGTCATGAAATTCTCAGAAACAAATGTTAGAATTACTCCTATTTTATGTTATGTAGGAGGAGCGTAGGTTTTTTTTTCTTTAAATCAGTGAGTTGGTTACTATCGAGATGAAAACGTAAAAAACAGGCTCTTCGGGTAACCTGCTACTGAGTGTTACGATACAAAGAGTCCACATTACACGCCTGCACAATCACATCGTGTCACCTCACAGACTTGGCAAAATCCTTTTCCAGATCTGACCATGCGGCCAGTGAGACAAAAATTCACTCGTTGCCATTCAAGGCGTAATAAAGTATAGCACGACTCGTCCGTTTTATCCACAGGCAGACTGAACATCAGTGAAATCCATGAAAATACTTACATTTGTTTAGTTTTCAGCTAATCCACAGGCAAACTCAACATCAATGAATTTCATGAAAATACTGACGTTTGTGTAGTTTTCAGCGTATTTACCTCTGTTTGAATTGGGTGACGTTCTTGATCAAGTCCCAGGCGTAGTCGTGGCTGATCGGGTTCTTGGACACCGAGTTGACGATGGAGTACAGACCAGGGGTGCCGAGGTTCTCGTGGTTCTTAAACCCTTCATGAAGATATCTGTACATTACAGAGAGCGATTAAGCCCTTCATGAAGATATTTACATATTACAAAGAGCAATTAAGCCCTTCATAAAGATACCTGTATGTTAAAAAGAGCGATTAAGCCCTTCATGAAGATATTACAGAGAGCGATTAAACCCTTCATGAAGATATTACAGAGAGCGATTAAGCCCTTCGTAGATATTAAACTTTTCATGAAGATGTTTGTATATTACAGAGAGCGAATTAATAAACTCATCTACAACAGAGATCCCAGCTTTTTTGAGGTAGCATTTTTGCGAGTAAGTCATGACTTGGAACTTTCATTCTAGCTAGTGTGAAAGAATTGCTCCACGAGTATATGTTCTTGCACAGGATGAGTGCTAACAGTTTCTTTTTTTTCGTATTCTTCTTAGGCCAGGACTGAGGCAGCACTTGGAGATGTGGAGTCAGCATGAGATGACAGCGAGATACTGTAAATATAGTCGAGATACTGTATAGATCATCGAGATCCTGTATAAATTGTCGAGATGCTGTATGTATTATCGAGATACTGTATATATTATCGAGACATGTTTTATCGAGACATGTAAAATTGAGGCGTGTATTTTCCAGACATGAATAATCGAAACATGTATAAGCGTGAGAGTTCCTACGAGTTAACCTGTTCTTTTAATCAAGACTTCAGTGTATGAGGGTCGACATTGTTAACAAGTGAGCAAAAACTCAATGATGTAATTTGAAATAACTGTACTGTGTTATTTAGCTCATGATGGGACGATCTAATCAATGTCTCACCGAAAATTTTCGAGATTTAATTAATTTTCCCTTAATTCTTTTTGTTTATTTTCTTTAGTTTTCAAGAACAATTATGTTTGTTTCCAATTTTTTCGTTAGAATTTTCAACAAATTTTGAGAGTTAAATGATGAAAATACAATGATGATTACAAAAAATTAATTGAATTCTTTTGGATTTCAATGAACATGGATGAAAATCTCGAAATTCAATTTAACAGAGAACCGCCCAGCAATCACAGCACGTGGAATTCCTCTCTTTATTTAAAATATTGGGTGCCCACATGGAAAATATTTCGCGTATTCTTCCAGGTATTTGAATAAAATGGTAAATAGAGAAATTAACGACATTTAGCGAACCTTGACCACCCACATCATAGATGTCAAAACTTTAATTGTACAACTAGCCACATGTAGCAAACAAAATAACACGGTAAACAGCGCAATTAACGACATCAAATAAATCCTGAACACCCACATTCTAAATGCAAACCCTTTCATTCTAAAACCAAACGACGTCTAGCAAATTGAGAACACGGGTAGATGAGGCAAGAAAGGAAACTTTTCTGCTTGTTGAGCTTGTTCTCCATGAATCCATTCTTTCAACTAAGATTAAAAAATTGAAAAACCACTTGTACAACCCGATTGTGATAATGGCGCAATCAAAAAATATTTTTCATGCCGCCCAGCTAGAGTTAACTCGAGCTCTCAAACTCGAACTTCCGGGCTCTCAAATTCGACGTTAATCGTGAAACTGGAGACATCCTAGAGAGCTTGATTACTACAACCTAATTATCTACCTTTTTAAGCTCCAAGGTTCCTTGGAGCAGCCAAGGACATTCAGAAGGGCGTATCTGTTCAGGATTACATACCTTTTCAAGGTCCAAGGTTCCTTGGAGCAGCCAAGGGCATTCAGAAGAGCGTATCTGTTCCTGGAGTCGAACCTGATGGCGAGGGCATCGGTCCAAAGGGACTGCCATAAGGAGGAGTTACCGTCCTCTACTCCGGTGCACAGCACGGTTGTTCGAAGGTAACCTGGAACAACTCTGTAAAAAAATAAGAAAAAATTATACTGGACTGGAAAAATTAGTTTTCCTTTTCCTATAAATGCGAGATTTTAAGTTCAAAATGATGTGGGTTATTGAGTACAAATGCGGATCGTTGATTTCTCAATTAATGTGTGTTTATTTAGTGGATTCCCGTGCCTTTGATCTCCCAAATGATGTGTTGTTCTTTAGCGGAAATGCGGGCCTTTGAGTTCCAAATGATGGGAAGTTATTACAGGGCATAAGTGATGGCAGAAGAAGCATGGAAAAACTTCCATGTACAAATTTATTTACCGTCAAATCGCACGATATTGAGCAATTTGTCACTTACAGTGCATGCTCGAGGCCAAGGAGCGATAGTATCGAAATGTATTATCTTCCATAAATAAAGTAATTCTTAACAAGTGCTAGCTGTGTATTATCTTCCTGCGAAAACAATACAAAACAATTATTATCATGGAATAGGAACGAGTCAACTAGTCAATAGCTGCACTCATCACAGCAGAACAAATCACTTGAATCCTTTCGTACTTCGGGAAGTTATGACCTGAAATGCTGAGCGCCGAAATTTCTCTTAAAGCATGTAGTTAATCATGTTGATATGATTCATAACCATGTGATTAAGCCATACCTAATATAATCTAAAATGAAGTGCGCCTAAATTTATTTTAAAGTTGTTAATCATGTTGAAATGATTCATAGTAATGGGATTATGTCATACCTGATATCTTTTCTCCGTTGGAAATCGTTGAAGAATCCAAGCAGATCGTCAACACACTCGGTCTGCTGGAGTGCACAGGCCCACTTCTGAGCCCTCAGGCTGAACAGGCTTTGGTGTTCTGACGCGTAGTTGTTCCGAGGAATGCCGAACTTGAAATACAGTTTCTTGGATAGTTTCAGCAGGTATGTCTGAAATGAAAATGTCGAGGGAAAAACAATTATTTACTGTGCACTTACAAGATAAACTGAGGCATAATGTAGTACAAGATAACCTTTCGAATCTTCGGAGAGTTTCACCAGGTGTGTCTGAAATGAAAACGTCAAGTGAGGACCCATTATTCACTGTGTACCTAAAGATAACCTAATTTTGAGGGGCATAATGCTGTACGGGATAATCTTTGAAACTTTATTCTCTAAATGAGTTGTAAATATTAGAAGAACACTAATTCTTTAGAAAATTTTGTTCCCAATGATGGACGGTAGATGAGTTCGACGCAGAAGAAGGCGTCAAAACAATGCTTTAAATGTCAAGTAGAAATATCCCGACAAAACTGCACAGCTGTTTCAAAGAACTTCAGCTAAGAAAAATGGGAGACATTCTGAGACTTTTCTCACTACAAGTCGCTGTGCGAAATAGTCCAGTCAGGCAATTCATATCCTCAAACAAATATTTATTTTTAAATTGTCTTAGAAATTGACTAAAACCTTAAGCTCGAAGAACTCTGGCTGATACATGAGCTGTTCGTGAACCTCCTCCATGTTCTTCATCGTAATGAGCCACGGGAGATATTCTTCTTCGTTTGATAAGTACGACATCAGAGTGAAGAGCACATCTGGGCTCGGCAGTTCTGTGGACAGGAAGAGCAGTGTAATGTAAAAGCCCCGACCGAATTTCTCCTAAAAAAGAGACATTGACAAATCACGCCGCATTCAGAAAATGCTTGGCGTTTCTCAGACACCTGATGAACTACCGTCCAGAAAACTATTAACGGAATGAGAAAACGTTCCGTTAATATTTTATCGACGTAGGTAATCTATGTGTTTTTTTATCATTGCAATTCGAAGATTCGTTCATCGAAGCTCAAATCTGTTTTATGGCGATACAGTCCTTACGACAAAGGAAAACTTGTTTTGCAAATTAACGTCCTCGAACAAAATCACTAACGGAAATGAGATTCATGATTACCTCCAAGGCCGAACAGATGATACGCATCATCCAAAAGTTGAGCCCGTGTGATAGACGGGAAGACAGTCCTTCCGACTGAGGTAAATTTGTTTTACAGATTAACGTCCTCCAGCTAAACCTCTAACGAAAATGAGCTCCAATATTACCTCCAAGGCCGAACAGATGATACGCATCATCCAAAAGTTGAGCCCGTGTGATAGGCGGGAAGACGGTGTGGTTTTGCTTGAGCTGTCTCGCTAAAGCCATCCAACTCTGGTAGTCGTAGTTGACTCTCGCGTACGCCGCCTGTTGGTTGTTCAGGAGGACCCAGCGCGGTAAGTTCGGTAGCCCTGCTACGAACATTTCTTTGGACGATGGCGGCAGCCAAATGGTGGCCGTGGTCGCCGCGACGTCGATAGATCCTTCCGTCACCACAGAGACTGGGATCCACCACAGGCCTCGTGAACGCGAGGTTTTAGAATCCGAAAGTTGTTTCTGAGGTGAAGGAATGATGATGTTTCAACTCTTCATTCCGATGTTGAATGATATTATCGGCTCGATTTTTTTGTAACATAAGAGCAAAATATGAATGAATGTCTTTTGAATACTAAGCTATTCAGTTAAGGATGTTATTATCAGTGTTTTTAGATGACTGTTCTTGACTTAGAATGAATAAATCTCCGTAAAAACAATTGATTGGCCAAAAGTCTTTTGCATAAAACTCCATACACTGACTTGCCATTCCTGTGGCAACGACTAAATTTCCTATGCATCAAATTTAATGTGCTCGATTTGTATTCCAATGACACTAAATAAACTTAGCATTGACTTATATTTACTGAATAACCACACTTGTGACACAAAATGTGCTTAGCATCAAATTCCATTAACTTAATACCCACACCTTTGTCGCTGACGAAATGTATTTGGCATCGAATTAACTGAATTCTCATTCCTAACGCATTGACTAAAAGTACTTTAATCAAATTGCGTAAACTCAATTCCCTCCCCTGCGACATCGACTAAATATACTTGGCATCGAATTCCATTAAATGAATTCGCTCACCTGCGACATCGACTAAATTTACTTAGCATCAAATTCCATTACTGAACACTCTCACCTGCGACATCGACTAAATTTATTTGACATCGAATTCCATTACTGAACACTCTCACCTGCGACATCGACTAAAAGAACTTGGCAACGAATTCCATTAACTGAATCCCCATACCTGTGACACAGTGCACGACCCGTTAGGATGGCGGACCAGGTTGATGACAGGGTAGTGCTTCTGAAGGGTCCAGGTGTCCATGATCTCCTTCACAGTCACGTCAGGTGGCAGAGTGTAGTCTTCCCGGCCCACTTTAGTGAGGTGACGCCACAGGTCGTCTTGGCGTGCATTCGAATACTTGCTGTAAGGTCATCAATATTCGAGTCACAGGTATCACATCATTAGGTAATTCAAATCTTAGGTTTTTATAATATAACAAACATTTCTAACGGATTTAGATTAATGGAATTGTAAATGGCAGTCGTGAGAAAAGTCGCACGTTTTGCTTTGCAAGTTGATGAGTTTGCGTAGCTCGAACAAAAGGGTATTCATTAAATTATTTATTCTAAAGTTTGTGTTTGTGATTTGCTACGGATCGTGAGTCGTATTCTGTAATGTAGTTCGTTTATGATTTAAAATAGCTAATATTTACTATATCAAAAACATCAAAACATTTACACTTTCGTGATTTGAATGGTTTTGCTTCTCAATTTTGTTACCAACAGTACGCTGAAAATCGTAACTCGATTTACTATTAAATAACCACACATTTCTTACTGTTCATTAAGATAGTTCCGTATGCCTCGTTGAAATGTTTCTTCCGTCAGGAAAAGATCCATCATCCGAATGAGAGAAGCTCCTGCGAGAAAGCAACACGTTTTAAGATTTAAAATCGAACCCCCGGTGATAAAAAGTGAACAATTCATACAAGTAGCAGAAACATTCCCAACATAATTCTTTATCTTTCGTATTATGCCATGCACAAAACGTCTTTTTTGCAAGAAGTTTTATTTATTTTTATTCTGCCTTCGTGATTATGGGCACTGCGGGAAAGTTTTCTGCAGTTTCTTATGATCATAATTTTCTGATGAGAGTAGCGCTCTGAGCTTGGAATTATGCTTCTTTCCAGCCTCGACTGCGAGATCAGTTGCGGAGAAAGTCAAGTGTCTACGCTTTATATCCGCTCGGATATAGCGCGCCTTATTTATACCACGTTTTAGTATCGTACATTTAATCAAGTTACTTTCCCTTCCAACCATCACTTCTTGCATTTTCTCATTTTAATTTAAAACGTAGAGCCAGTCATCTTTATTGTAGGTGATACGATTAAATCACATATTTGATTCATTTGCTCTTCTCCTGGCTCAGTCTTTGCATTTATCATATTTATATAAAACGTAAAGTCAGTCAACTTTAATGTAGGTGATGCGATTAAATCTCACATTTAATTAAGTTACTCTTTTCGAGGCATCAGTCTCCGCGTTTTCTTCCAATAATTGAAACCGTAGGTACAGTAAGTTACCTTTGTGGTGAAGCGATTAAGTTACGCATATAATACAGTTACTCTTTTCGTGGGATCAGTCTTGGCATTTTCTTATGTAAATTCAAAACGTAGAATTAGTTACCTTTGTTGTAGGTGATGCGATTAAAAGTGCTTTCAATTTCATGAATTGATGAGACATTTTTAACAATGGGGGTGGACATTTGCGTCTGGTCGAGTTCCATGGCGGTCATCTGATGGCCGCTGATGAACAGCTTCATAGCCTCCCACTCGGGCTCCACCTGGTGCACGAATTGCAAAATTTAAACAGCTGTAATCGAAATTAAAAATATTTAAGCATACGTGATTAAAATTACAAATATTTAAGCAACTGTGGCTGAGATTGGGAATATTTGAGCATTTATGGTTGAGATCGCATATATTCAAGCAACTATGGTTGGGTTTATATGCGATTACAAATATTTAAACTCTTATGGTTGAGATTACAAATTTTCAAACTATTAGGGTTAGGATTATAAGTATTTAAGCTACTATAGTTGGGGTTGCAAATTTTAATACCAGTGTAGTTGGGATAACTTAACCTTTCCATCTGTAAAATATTTTCAGGGTCTTCTTCCTATTTTTAAGTACCATGTCATCATAAATTGAGTGTTATTTGATTTCAGTGCATAGTACTATTTCATCTTAATTTGTAGTATTGTTTCAATTTTATTCAATATGCAGTACTTCTTCAATCAAATGTTAGCTTCTATTAATTTATCATCATTTCATTCTAAATTGTATCGTTCATCACGCAATGCAATCTTATTAAGTTTTATTCACTCCATAATGCTTCTCTTCCTATTTTTGCGAAGCTGTTTCGTTCAAGATTTCAAATATTTTTCAATGGTTTGCCAGAAAAAAAACACGCGTAACCCTTTAATGCACGAGAAGACAGTACGGTAAAAACAGCCCTAATATAATGTTTTGCTCGGAAAATTTATTCCTAATGTGTTCTTTGAAGTTTACTGCCAAATCGCAGTTCTTTCCTTACCCTGATATCGGTGACAACCTGATGGTAGTGCCAGTCTAATGACGGTGGTTGTGATACAGATGATATGAATGCAAAAATCCAACCTTTAAGGGATTAAAATGGTGAAATGAGTTCATAAATACTGACTTTTAGGGATCAAAAGCGTGAAACGAGTGGATAAATGCTGGCATTAATGGATTAAAATATTAATCCGAGTGCAAAAATGCTAATTCAAGAGGATAAACTCACAGCCTGAATGCTCTTTAGGGACATATAGGTTGCAAAGCCTTCGTTGAGCCACAAATCGGACCACCAGGCCGCGGTGACGAGGTTTCCGAACCACTGGTGCGCAACTTCGTGGGCGATCAGGGTCGATGTTGCCAATAAGTTCCGAGGTGTGCTCGCGTTGGTTATTCGTATTCCTCTCTCGCTGCGACAAACGGTTTTAAAACGTTAATGCATTGCAGTACTAATGCTGCACTTGTTTTTGAACAAAGTTATGTTCAAAAATAGAATGAATTCCCTCGCAGTGATAGTATTCGCTAAAATTCAGAAAACAACACGACTAGTATGACTTAAGGATTCCATGTAGGAAACGTATTCTTTTCCAAAAGTCTCAATAATCCACTTGATTTTTGCAGCATTTCCCACGATACATTAATCATAATATTCAATGTTTTCAGTATTTCCCACGATACATTAATCATAATATTCAATGTTTTCAGTATTTCCCCCGATACATTAATCATAATTTCCAATGTTATCAGTATTTCCCCTCGATGCATTAATCATAATATCCAATGTTATCAGCATTTCCCCCCGATACATTAATCATAATATCCAATGTTATCAGCATTTCCCCCCGATACATTAATCATAATTTCAAATGTTATCAGTATTTCCCCGATAAATTAATCATAATTTCCAATGTTATTAGACCCTTACTGTCGCCGCATTGCTAGCTCACACTTGTCTCCAATTGCTTACGGAACCCAGCACTTACTTGTAAGTGATTAGTCCCCAATTTTCCATGCCTGCTGCATTCATTTTCTCAAGGCCGACGGAGTCCAGTTTAGTGAACGGGTACGGGATGTTGTAGAAATTTTGAAGGTATTGCAGGAACTTGGGTGTCTGATCCAGGGTGTACTGACCGTCCAAGTAATTTTCTTCTCGCATATATACTGAAAGATTTTTAGATTTATCCGGTGAGCAACGGGTAATTAAATATAATAAACTCTTAAAAAATGATCGCATAATGTTAAGTTTACCGCAATGTTAAAGGCAATAAAACTTCCTCGTTTTTATAGAATATTATTTTATCACCTAAGTTCAGAGATTCATTCACATTCAAGATCTCATGTCATTTTTTTCGTTTAAATTTTACATTCAGCAATATCTGCTCACTACACTTCTTACTTAACTAAGTATAGTTCAATAGTGCAAAAAATACTGGAATTATTTAGGACAAACGCTCACCTAAAAAGCAATTGAACAAGAATTGGATTTGAGTGACAACGACAAATCTTCCTATATTGACTTTTACAAGAGTTGCTTAACAATTAAAAACGTCATTTTTGAGGCATACGGCAAATTAAAAATTTGTTTCACCTTTGTACTCGATGCCGTTGACTTTTTTCGATAGAGATTTGAATTGGGTGATGACGAACGCCAGCAGGTATGTGGGCATCAACACAGTCGTCTTGAAAATGTCCCATTCGTACTCGGGGAAACCCAAGCTACAAAAAATAATTTAAGTAATTTTACGTTCTATCTGACGAAGTACCTATCTAAAGCCTAATTTTTCATGAGGAACAAAAAAAAAGAGTTCTAAATAATTTAAATTAAAGAAAAATAAATTTCATTCTGACGGGGTCCACATCTATAGCTTAATATGAGGATTAATAGCGGGAAGAGTTTTTGGAGTTTTATTTTATCAAATAAGCACATCACTTATGATACGTAGATTTGACTTTGATTTTCTGACTAATCATGACTGGCGTTTTTCCGATAATGCATCAATCGAAGGAAAATTCATTTACGAAGTTCATTTCTGAAGACTTATTTTTCATTTGAAAAAGAAGGGGCATTTGACTTGCCCTAATAGCCTGTCAAAACGCAGGTATTAGATTTGCCCCTAATAGCCTTTCAAAACGCGGCCATTTGACTTGCCCTACCCCGTATATCACACGATCAAAGTTGGCTCACAATGGGGCAGTGACGCTGAGTGGCGTGTTAGAGAGCGCTGTGCTGTTGGCAGGCCTCGCCAGGCGGAGGGAGAAGCGAGCTTTGAAGGCAGGCTCGTCCAGACACGGGAACACGTAGCGGGCGTGCGTGGCCTGCAGCTGTGTGCTCACCACCACCCTGGGTAGGTGAGCATGAAGGTCAGTACGGTATAAATGCAATTTTGTATACAGGGTGCCCAAAAAAAATGTATCCACTGACCGATGTTTGAATATATGAGACCGGAACCATACAGCAGTTTATGTTTGATCTCTTTCCGGTATCGTAGAGACATATATCGGTCAGTGGATACATTTTTTTGCGGAGATCCTGTAAAATAAAGACGATTCGGCATGACTTAGAAAAAGGTCACTACGGTAAAAATGGAATCTTGTACAGAATAAAGACGAATGGTACCAGTCTGGGTACATGGTTACAGAGAAGGTGAGTACTGTAAAAATGGAATCTTGGGTGAATGATTACGATAGTGAATACGGTGAAAATAGTATCTAGGCAATGACGCAGGAAGAGATGCACGCTCTACTGAGACGTATAGTAAAAGCGCGGTTTTATTGACTGAAAACATTTTTACACCAATGCACTCATATAGCATCTAAGTTAAATACCGAATCAGTTGAACTAATTTTATTTCGCATATGAGAGTTGAAAAATGTAGGATGCTAATGGGGATCATTGCTATCGGTTACAATATAAAGTATTTGACGTAGCTCAAACGATTAAATAGCGTTGCGTGAATCAATATGCAAGCTTTCCATACATTTGAATTTCGATCCAAGTTTGAGAGGAGAACCTGAATTTATGGGAATGGTATTGAACGATAGATTCGTATCTGTACTAATACCATCTGTAGATTCTTCTTCGGCGGTTTTCTTGGAATCTATTTGATGAAAATCTCCTAGGATTTATAACGCCTCAAAAAATTCTACTACCACGTTATTCTTAACTAATATTCTGTAGAAAGTACCTGTTCTCTCATCGATGCTGTTAAAGTGAATCAAACAGTATTGCCATTAAAAGTTGCCTCCCATTAATATCCTTATTTGAATTTTACGATGCATTTTTCCGATGCTTGTTATTAAAGTTTTTGTGCGCGTTTTCGCTCCCGCGATGATTCCAACTCTCGAAAATGATTTGAAGTTATTAACATTCGACTCTCATGAGCTGTAATTTAAATCCATGTAAATTGAAGTCTTGGTGCTGTCGAAGAAGCTAACCAAGTGCACCCACTCAAAGTCGTCCTTCACGACGTCATTTAGAAATCGTGCGCATCGAAGGTTGGTACTATAAAAGAAACCGAACAAAAACTGCTAGTGAAAGTGGTCCCTCATCAACCCCTATTTCTAATCGTGCAGATCAAAGTTTAGTGCGATAACAGTAGCCGAACAAAAACTGTTAGCGAAAGTCATCCTCCATGAACTCCTATTAACAATCGGGTGCGTCAAAATTTTGTAACTGTCAAAGCGAACGAAGACAAAAAAAAAGAAAATTGACGGTCCTTCCAGATAAGCTCATACTTCAAACAGTGTGCATGCCAAAAAATTTCATCGGTTTTGATGATGCCAAAACGTGCGAACAAAAAAGGGTAGCAGAATTTGGCCCTAGCAAGTGGTAACTCAAAGTCGCTTCACCTCGCCGTTTCGGAGCCGTCAACGTAACCGAAGTAGTAGAGCCCGTGGCCGTCGTCTCTAATGTTGCCCTGGAAGTGCACAGTGAGCGTGTAGTTGGAGTCTGGCTTGAGGGTCGTGTCCGTGGTCAGGTCGATCATCTCTGACTCGGGCATCTCCTTGACCTCGCTTATCTTTATCGTGTTGTTTTCAACGTCGGTCACCTGGTAGTTAGTCGTCGATCAGTCAAGTTCATTTACGTCGTCGAAAGTGGGCTAAATACCAGTTATACACCTTCTTATGTAGGTCTTATCGTTCTTATAACAATTGCTCGAATCAAGCCAGCTAACATTTGAAAAACTGGGGCTAATTTTTACTCGTATGAGTTGAAGATCACGTTAAATTGTGTAACTTTAGGATCGACGGAAGCGGGTTTGAAAATTATGAACAGTGGATTATCTTTAAAAATGCTCAAAGTTTTCTTGAACTGACGATCGTTCATAAATGTCAGTAAAGTAAGATCTTTCGATGTTCTGACTTTGAACTGTTGTGGATTATCTGTCCACGCTTCGTCCTCGAGAAGATGAACGTTCCGTAGCAGAACGTGAATTTGCTTGGATAAGCTAACCCCAGATTAAGAATTTGTAACCTTACTATGAATCAAAACCACATAGGTCTTCAATTTTCAAAGTCTTAAGTATGGGTAAAAGAGTTGATAGAAACCAAACTTCAGATGATTGGGCGAACTGATCTCAGGAACAGCTTCCGAACGACAGTGTTGTTTTTCGCGTGAAAAATGCAATTTATTGAGCGCAAGCTAATTATTATTAAGAAATAAGCTCCCAGGAATATCAAATTTAACTTATATTTAACAACTGACAAACCGATTTACACTAAAAATTATTTATTTGTAAGAACCTTCATGAGATGCTGTGGCATGTTAAGGTCCTTCGCATGCAGCACGATGGAGCGCGTGCTGTTCCGCACCCTGAAGTCTAGGTCCACGTGACCCAAGAAGGACCCGTTCTTGAACTGGTAAACCTGGTGTGTGAATTGGAATAGTCACAAATTTATAAATTAACGGTTCCACGTGACCCAAGAAAGACACGTTCTTGAACTGGTAAACCTGGTGTGTGAACGGGAATATTCATTAATTAATGGTTAGCTCTTATGAAATTCAAAAATAGAAGAACTGCGAAATTATTATCTTCAATTTTGTTCATTCGTAAGTTCCCAACCACTTAATTAGTAAAATTTCAGTTACTCACGAGTACCTCATAGTGAGTTACGCAAACACCATTTATTCACAAATTCCTAACTGGGACCTGCTAAAATATCAACAATTCCCAACTTCCTCATAATCCATTGTGTATCACAATTTGATTCACAAACAAGACTTTGACCATAAATTTATCCAATTTAATGGACGCGAAAATTTCTCAAAAGAAATAACTGAATTTACTTGTACAATTTTAAGAAACACTTCCCAATTTAAGGCATTATTATGAAAGATAGCACACACTAGCTGCGTGTAAGCAAGCTGATGTGTTAAATACTATTCGAGTCACCCATCTATAGTTGTATCACCTACATTGAATGCTTCCAAAAGACACACCTGCAAGCTGATGTAGTAGTGTAGCGGCACGACGTTGGTTGGCAACCGAACCGCTTCCCGCCTGACTGTCCCTAAATCATCTCGTAGTTTGGACGAGTCCGGGCCGTTCGAAACGAAGAGCTTGTGGTGCAGGTCCAAGTCCTGGGTTGGGTGAGAATGAAGATTTTGTTATCAAGTGATGCATAACTTTTGCGAGCAGTCCTGGAATATGCGATTCCGTTGAAAATACTATTTTGTCCTACACGCTCTTGAGAACAGTAATTATTGATGAAAAATAGGATTGTTAGGAATAGGTCACGATGAAAAATAGGATTGGGTAAGGGGATTGTCACATGGCAAGCTTCGTTTCTTATGTTGTGGTTTCATGATTCGTTAGCGAATCATCGATTATAATATTTGTTAAATTTTATTCGAACATGGATGAAAAAATTGATGATTGTGGAAACTGAACTTAGCGTGTAGCACAGCCGAGTAGACAGAAGAACTTTCACTGCTGGCTGCACCGCTACAATGACATGAATAGTTTGGAAATTTTACTTATGTTAAACAGAATCCATTTTCAGACTTGCAACCCCGAGCGGATAATCCTCCGTAGATTGAATACTGTTTTTATCACAAATCTAGTGGTATTTATGTAAACCATTCCTCATATGAGTGGTAATTGACTCTGAGTGCAATAAATTGACGTTATAATGTGATATTACCTGATATTTTTGGAGCCTCTTGAACAGGTCGCTGTCCTCGAGCTTTTCGTCGTCCACATAATTACATGAACAAACAGAGATTAACTTGAGTAATATTATGAATCTTATGAGCTTGGCTGTGAACTCGGGGAATTTAATGGACTTCATCTTAACCCTGGAAACAAAAGGAGAAAAAATGACGGTCATCATTAATGCATGATTTAAATTAAAATAGCTAAGCATAGTTTACATGGACAGGTAGTAGTATTTGAAAATAAATTTATGAACCATCTACTTTTCCTGAGATATTTGTTCGTGGTTTATTCTGAAACTTCACCACTTTTTTCTAGAGGTTGACTCTATGAATCAGCGAATTCAGTGCAAATGTTTTGCTCATAAAATCCTTAAAGGTATACCATGACATAAGATGCGATTATGGAACTTAAGTATTTAGTTACGCTTTATTTAATCCTTTGCTCTCACAGCTTTCAGGATGACTCTGGAGTAAACTGCGCGGAGAAAGTTTTCTATGCAGACACGTAAATTCTTTTTTGTGCTGTGCAGATCTCAACACACGTGGCTTTTATCATCACAATATATTGTTTATTCTTAAACACCTGCCCCCTCTACGTGATGTCTTTTTTTCATAAAATTTGAATGATGTTTATATATTTAAAGAGAAAATTTGCAGTGCTCACACACACCATTTCTCGCCTGTACTCTTCGCGAGATCTCGACTGAATTTAGCCTTGAGTAACGCATTCGTATTTTTTTAGTGTGAAGTAAAAGTGTAATTTTTTGTTCGCTAAGTAATTGCACAGGTTTTGAATTTCAATACTCTTCATGAGGGAATAATTTTTTTGCAATTTTAAACCTCGGAATCATGAACGAGATAAAAAAATACAAAATTCACCTTTGTCTTCGAACTCTGATTTTCTGGAAATTGTTGGCAATTCATGCTTAATATCAGTGCAGAAGAGTTCGTGCAGCACGTACAATTTATCAATTATCATCTCTCAAATTTGATGGTAAAATAAAAAATCATACGTAACAGAACGTGCAAAATTCAGCCACACAAGGCAGTGTTGAGCAGAAACCTGATGGTGAGTGTCAAGAATAACGAAGGGCATAAACAGCAATCGAGAACAAGATTGTTCGGGCAACCGCAAAAACTTGCAGTTCTAACCAAGGTTTCACGATACATATATTTACAGATTCTTAGAAACTAACAGAGAAAGTTACTAAACGGGATACGCTGAACTTTAAAGGCTCTTTCACCCGAGTTGAGTTATATATGCGTTTGTATTAAAACACGCTCCTGAGCGATGCAGGTGGTCAAGCTGACGGGACTTAACGCCGGCGACAAACCTGTTCTCGGAGCTCAAGCGTGTCGGGCGGGAGGTGGTCGAACTGTCGCAAAAACTTAAGTGAAATTTAATGCTTTTGTTGAATGGAAAATTAATCTTCTAAGAATAAAGTCCGGGATTTCTACAAATTTTTCCAATAGAGACTTTGAGTGAGTTAAGCTCAACAGTTTCCCTAGCATAGCCTGCGGAAATCGTGTTGGAGCGTAAGGAGAATTAGTAAAGTTAAGGTTTACATTTATTATGAAAAGTTACAAACACTTCAACTCGCTTTATGCCTCCTACTAGAAAAAACCTCTCGGAAGATAACCAAAAATAAAACAGTATACATTCAGGGCACTAGGATACAAATCAAATAAATAGTGGACCAAGCATACATGGGGCTTACTATCCACATTACTCTTGAGGAGTGATTTGTTAAATGGACAACAGTCCGACCGTCCCTGAAGTACTCAGAAGTTTAGGGGACCTTTTCCCTCCAGATCAGGGACATGGTGAATCACGTCCTGAGGACCAACTTCGAGTATAGGCTAAAAGTGCCGATAAACATACCCAGTAAATTACGGCCGTTGGCGTGAGATCCTCCTTCTGCCTCCGTCACTCCCCGTGCGAAGCTCCACGCTGGCCCATGCTACCGAAGGATTAACAGCACTGCATGACAACGATGGTCACTCGTAACAAATCTTGACAGGTCGACGGATGCGTCATGCCGGTAATTTAGTTAAATGATGACAAAATAAATAAGGATCCGTGATTACGTGCGTACCGATAAGTTCACTGCCGTGACGGCAGCGTGCGATACGACGGGCGTGCTGTGAGAAAATTGAGGTGTTGCTTGCAGAGATATTTCTTTCAGGTCTCCTTCGAAGGCGGACTTTCACAGATATTAAAGAGCGAACTACTTAGGTTTGCACATGATTTGCAATAGAAAAATTTTACAAGTACGATTTGTGAGAAAATTTTACAGGGTTGGGATCTGGGTTCTCAGGAGCTTTGAGGAACAGTGATCTTGTTCCCTAAACTCGGATGCTAGCTAGATGTCGCTTTAGAATATTCCGGTGAATAACAGATGATTTTCTATGAATAATATAGTTTTACAGTTTAATTGATATTCGTGAGTTCCAAAATAGGTTCAGAATTTGTGATGAACTTGAAAAAATGCCCGTTCTAAAAAGGAAAACATGCTACTACAAGTTTGTAATGCACTTTGTTGCGTTACAAATGCGTCTTGAGTGCAAATGATTTTATAATACTTTAATGTTCTCAAATATAATTTTTTATTCCTGACACGAACTATGCACTGAAATCCAAAATGCAAATACCAATAAAATTTCAGATACGAACAATACTGTTCCTACCTTTGAAGACTTTGAACACCATCGCAGTTCCGGAGTTGATGTACATGAGAAAACTAGGCTTTTACGTTTTTATGATAGCTTTAAAATATTAACAACCGTCCCTTCATCTTAAAAAAAATCATTGCATCAATGCACTTCTAAGCTAATTATCACTGGTAAACTTTCATGATATTGTATTATTTCTCATTATTTTATTCGAAAATGAAAAGAATAGATGAATTCAAATGTCAGGCCTGTTCACATTTAAGTATTGGTGTCTCTGCGTTTGGAGAAATGTACTTTGACCTGTGTAGGATTCTCAAACAATTTACGCCGTCGTAATGGTAAATTTAGAACCGTAACTTCATCTAAGTCGACCTGGATGCGCCACAAGCATAGCCAAGTCAGCTCAAAAGAACTTACGCTATTAATTCTACCGCTACAAAAACGTGAATTTTTGCGATTCTAAGCGTGAAAATCCCAAGAAGTTTTCGTGGAAGTCTCATTTCCTCCCGCTGACATAACCAGACATCTCTTGTAGTGCACGGAGAGCTGAAATTTTCAAAAGAAAGCTTGCGTTGGAGAAAGCAGGTACATCAGTCACGATGATCTAGTGGCATAATGCTAAAAAAATGAGATGTACTTTGCTCCACTTTCTCTATGACGCTTGAGTCGTAGATCAACAATGCGCTCGTACATGTCACTGCTTATCAATAACTTTAAGTTTTGCGCGACTATTAATTGTCATTTGTTTTTACGATCGGGAAAACCAGCCTTGTGGAAATGATGCTCAACTTAGTAATATATCATTAAGCTCATTTACATGTATTTGAATATACTGATAGAGTTAGGTACTATTTGAAATAAGTTAACTCACAGTCTACAAGATGCTCTCACAGAGTTGAGGTATTTGTAAA
This sequence comes from Platorchestia sp. MABIK, assembly GCA_014220935.1. Classification (NCBI taxonomy): domain Eukaryota; kingdom Metazoa; phylum Arthropoda; class Malacostraca; order Amphipoda; family Talitridae; genus Platorchestia; species Platorchestia sp. MABIK. The sequence goes on along the minus strand of JACJUY010001389.1, from coordinate 145,652 downwards.
GTGACCGTGTAAAAAATTCACAGAATTATGTTCTTTATTCTGGCTTCTGAGTTGTCAAAAAGTTTCAGCAACTTTTGACTCGCTACGCAGTCCGCCGGCATTTTTTATTTTTAAGCAATTTAAAAGCTCTTCATCCTGTTAAGTTTGGTGACAGAATTTAAACTGGTGAAATCTTTATTTTGAAAATGATGTGTTATGGTAATCATTCTAACTTAATTTACGGTCAGTAACATAAGAACTTTATTTCAAAAAGATATCATCGCAACGTGAGCGCCCAGTCCTTAAAATAGAAGTCTCAAATATGAGATAAACTTACGTCATTTAATTTTGAACGCAAAATGCAATGAAAAAATATTGATAGAAACAATATTTGTGATTTCATGTTGCGCACGATCCCCTTTCATTGTGTGAGTGACAAATGAGCTTTTTAAACGTACACTAGAACAAGAATAGTCCTCACGTTACCAAAACGTATTTCTCATCACAAAGGTTTGATTCTTTGACAGAGAATAAATTTTTGTGTTGTTCAGACATTTTTATCAAAATTTTTATTTATAAATTCATTCAAAAATCGAAATTTTAGCTTTCACTGTTTTTTTATGCAGAAACTATGAATAAAATGAGACTCCACACTTTATAAATTCAATGTCCTTTGTTGAATAACGCTTATTTAACACAATACGGGAGTGATTTACATGAAAGGTCATTTGAAGCCTAAGTTGCGATGCACTTGCCCCTGTTGCTACACGTAGGAAAGCTGAAAACGCATGATCTAATTTGCACCTCACAAAGCGTATAAGCTCGATGCAAAAAGCTTCATAAACTCTCTTTGAAATTTATTCATGTCTTAGATTTTTACCAGCAGGCACGGCTTAACCATCCGTGAATAGCCCTTAACGCGCTGCTATTTTCAGTTTTAAAATTTGTGAAATGAGGAAAAGAAGAGATACAGGGAGAGCTAAGTCCTACCAAAAAGGAGAAAATGAGAAAAGCAGATGCTAATTTTCTCAAACCTTTGCTATTTTTTTAAAAATCCGCGCTTTCTCGATTTCTATGTTCAAATTCGAACTTTTATAATCATTCCCCCTTCCTTCATTTTGCTTGCTATTCGCACCAGCTCAGCTCATTCGCTGAATGAGCTGAGGTCCTATACATTTCACAATTTTCCTAACATCGCTCAATACTCCACATAATTTTTTCGTAGTGCTCTGTGGTTCTTGCAATTCTTTTCTATCTCTCAATACCTCAACTAATTTCCTCCTAGTCTAGTTCACTTGTTCTTTCTCTACGATAAATTACTTCCTCGTAGTTTTGAACACTTCAGATGCCATACATATTATTCGAACCTGTTAATCTTCTTGTAACTTACAAGACTCTGAAATTTAAAACAGCAGTTAGGGGCTCGTTCATTGCACTTCAAGTTTACTTTTAAGGTGAACCCATGACCAAAACATGTTCTAATTTTTGCCTATTGTCTTCCTCGATTATGATAACACGGAAGACGCCGTTTAATTCTTTCAATATTCAGCCTTCCTCATTAGTGAATTCGGCTACCTATTACACAGCACAGAGCACAATTTTCCTCGCACTAGTTTCTCCGCCGAGAAGAAACAGTAAAATTTCACTAGATGGCTTAGGCATCAGGAAGCTGTCTCGTACGTAAAAACCTGCTAGTCCAGACCAGTGACACGATTATGCTTGCCTTCACTTGCTCTGACTCGTTTTCCGTGACTGAGCTTCTTGACCTAGAAGTAAGCGATGACGAAACTGTGATTAAGGCGATTAAGGCGTCAGCAACGTGACGTCCAAGGCTCCTTAATTGAAGGATATTCCATCATCCTCTTTGCCAACATCGTCCGTGCTCATGGTACTGGAACGCATTTTTCTAAAGGGGCGAGAAAGAATGGAAAAAATGTGTGTAATTTGTTACGTAACAAAATTAACATTGAGTTCTTTTGCATCGAATAGTATTATTGGAAATTCATGTGAATTCTCAATCAAAGTTTCTATTTTGTGTGCGGTTAATTGAAAGAATGAAGGAAAAAATGTGTCATTGTGAATCCAGGTGACAGTATAGTTTCAACAAATTGTTACCGTTACAGCATCTAAATTTTAGATAATAATCTGTGGAAAATTGCTCCAGAATTTAGATAAGGATAGTAAATAATGACAGCGCACCCAAGAACTTTCCCTCTAGATAAAGAAGGCAACCGCTTTCATGAGATCTTACGATACACTTATCAATACCGAAGACTTCATACGTCGAAGAGATAAGGTCTACTGAACATTTTACGAAGTGCAAACTGAGACTGATTTTCAAACAGTTGGAAGTTATACATTTCATTCATACATCTCCGTATTTTATTCATCTAAATCAATATTCGAATTTGGGGAAAGAATGAACAAATACTTTATATTTATGTCGAACATTTATCTTAAATGCTAACTTTTACATTAAAGAAACATAAATTCATTTAAACATAAATTCACTTAAACATAAATATTATAGAAAACCACGCATTATTTCCAAAAAAAATTGATCTCACCGTCTGTTACTATTAACAATAAACGCAAAACACTGTCTAAGTAACATTTTACATCAGTGGTTTCCGTTAAGACTTCGCACCGTCGCATGCAAAGTCATCTCAACCATTGAACCACATCTGCACGCCATATTCGTAACTCCAAATGCGTTTTCATCGTGAAGTAAGAATTCGAGAGACAACGACGGTCCAAAGGCTCTTGGCACACACATCTAACTTCGACCGTGTCTCGCGCCGATGTGAGGTCCAACGGATGTTGGCACCCTCCATAACTGAAGCATGTGCCCAAGATTGTCGTTACTTTTCCTCCATTGAAGTGCAGAGCGCTCGAGCGATACAGCTCTCTATTCTCGGGCCCTCACGAGCATCTACAGCAACTCTCTATTGTATTGTGACCGTGTAACTTCCGAAACTAATTATGTTCCGCTATAACACTCCGAGCTCTTCTCTGTTATTCGCATTTCACCGCTGCCGGTGCCAATTCATGTCTCGGCTTCGCAAGCGAATAAACAACTGTAACGAAAAGAAAATTGCTTCCACACGTAATTTCCGCTAGTGACAAGGCGTCTCTCGAATCAATTACAGTTATTGATTTGCTTTTGAGCCAATCCTATGGAGAAAATGGCAGTAAAATTGAAAGCCAAAGATGATGGCGAGTGAAGACAAAAGATATTTCATGAGTCATCCTGTAAGTTTTTACATAATAACGGAACAGGTATTTTGGCGTTGGTTCTGTGATAAGGAAAGTAAAACTCGAAGTGAAATGGAAAGTGAAATCTAACGCTAGATTTGCATACAGCATACTTTGGAAAATATGAGTTGATGTCATTTTGAAATAGAAATAGCTGTGGTATTTTTTGGGTGTCGGCTCTGTAACATGGTAAAATGGAAAGTGAAGCGCAATGGTCCATGACTGGTGAAATTTCTCTTCGATACGAAATGTTACGAGCAAAAACATATCTTCTGCAGATCAACTTTCTATTGTTTTCTTTCTTCAGGCAAGGGGAGTCGAACCTAGGTCTCATTTGTGTCACAACAACAGTGAATTTAGCCTGACCTTTCCTCACTGATGACTCAAGATCGACGGACGAAGAGAAAACTGCAGCTTGAATTATTTTGAAGAGCTGTCTCCTACGATGGCATTTGAGTCTTGAGCAAGTATCAAGAACAGGGCAATGTTTCGTTTTTAGCCAAATTTTTAGTTCATGCCTGAATTGAGACCAGGATTAGAAAGTAAGTCTGCCGTAATTTTGAAACGTCACCCAATCGTGACCACCGAAGTCACTTTCCAAATGATTCGTATCGTTCGAATCTCAATTTGAATAACGCTCTATCATTTAACGGAATGAGTGTCATGATGTTCTCGCGTTCCGATACTCATGTCTAAAAAATTACGTACCCAGATTGTTTATTTAGTTCTTCAGTACCTCGCTTCAACAACCGGACCTAGTTTCTGTGTGTTTTATTTTTTTTACTGTCAAACTCAGCTTCAACTCAGCATTTTATTCTTAGTTGTGTTTAGAAAATAACATCATTCTTACGTAGAATAGTTCTAAGTTATTTTATTATCGGGTAGTCGCACTTGAAAAGTATGTCACAAATTCAAGAGAATAAGTTTAAATTCAAAATGTGAGTCATACGTAGACAACCACATAAGCTGTGCCTACCACTTTTCAAAAAAATATTTTCATTTGTATAGAGAATGATTATAATATACTTTGTATTACTAACTTTGTAATCTCTGTTATTATAGGAAGGGTTCTAGATCAGTTGAATCAATTCACTTAGATACCTAAAAAAATCAGAAATTGTTTTTTCCACTTTACTAGACCACTAGATTATTTACATTCAGTAGTTTTTTGTTACATGTTGATGTTTTTCTAGACTCGCCATGCCAATTCATAACAATGTCGTGTTCGTTATTTAACTTTTCATTTTCCTGTCGTTCACAGTTTTGTTGCATAAATTTAATGTCTCTTAAATATTGTTTGTCTTCGAAGCAAGTTGTGTAAGGGCGAGCATTGCATCAGTTCGATGTAGTCCCGAGTAAAGGGCTGCTCCTCTTATAACCTCAGTAAAATCCCTCACTTTTGTGGCCACATGTACAACAATGATACTATTAAGAAAGGGATAAACAAGTATAGTTTACCTCAATATTTTTTGGCATTAACTTTTTCTCATCATTCACGAGAAGGTTTACTCAATTGAATGTTCATGCTTTCCAAGTTAACCCTACGTTGAGAAGAGAATAAACACGTTTAGTTTACCTCAACAGTTTTACTCCAGAGTTTTTTCAAATTATTTAAATGAAGGCTTACTGAGTTGAATGTACATCCATTTCAATTGTATCAATAGTTAAAATAACTTTTTAATCTGATATGCACATTTGATGAACTCGTCTGGTTAGTGACACCGGTGGTCACTGAGGAGATTTCTGTAGTATGAGTGACCCCTCGGAAGTCGCAAACTTCATCTTCATTTAAACTCAACCAAAACCAAAAGATGACACTATTCATCTAATTTTGTGTCTGTTGGAAGTTGGAGTGAAATTTAAAATCGAGCTTAACTGGAGTTAAATATTGAATTCCACTTTAAAAAGCTGTAGTTAACGTGTTTAACTGCTCTGCTTGAGCGGTAGAGTAAGTTAACTATTTTTTCTGAAAGCGTCGAATACTGCAGAACAATTCCTTTGAGGAAACTGAAGTTGGATTTGTATGCATCAGTCAACTACTACATTCCGCTGACTTTTCTTTCTACACATTCTCTATTGATTCCATTTATTTTCTGCTCCTGAACTGAATCAATTCTTTATTTATTTTTTTTCTGCTGAACTGAATCAATTCTTTATTTTCTTTTTTTCTGCTGAACTGAATCAATTCTGTTGACTACGTTACGTCTCGCGATCTTATGAAGAGGTTGTAGGTACTCAGATTGTAACAGTGTAGACTTGAATGTAGATGAAGGTGCTACAGTAGAAGATCGTTCGCCTCCGTTGGCATGTAATTAAGTATAGGAAAAGAAAGTGAACGCAAACAGCCCCTACGCAACGCATCCTTAATAAACATCCATTGTTTGTCACCCACTCAGGAATGTCACGTAGACAATTGAGTAATAAAATACGCCAACAACGGGCCGTCTAGACCTTTTTTAATCCAACCAAATGTCTTTGTATTGTTTTACAAACATTTCAATGGGCAGTTTGTTTTTTACTCGTAATTGTTGTTCTGAAATCAACACGAGCATTGCACAAAAAGATCACTTACACTATATCTTTAAGTTTCAAGACACTATCTTAAGTGAACCAAAATCGAATGTGAATTTTAGCCCCTTTGAATAATTTAGCGTTGTTACTATTCCACATCAGATCGTAAACCATCTTTCAGACTCTGCCTCTCAAAATAAAACGTCCAGTTTCCCAGCTGGAGTAGCTTTGAAGAATTCACTTTAGTTTTCGTTCATTATCAAGCGCATCATGAATCAAAAGAAAAGAAGCATCGGAACATTCTCCGTTATCAGGCCCAAAATTTCGAAAGAGACCCGGGAACTTCACGAACTTGAACAGATGTGCGTTGCCTGCATTCCAGTGGTAGTCACGAGAGTCCGTTCCAGGAGACCAAGCAACTTTTTGTCGGGTGCCAACGAAGTCATGTTCAGTTTTTATGCAGAAATGAAATCTCCCATTTTACTTTCATGACGATGGCACGATCTTGCATGGCCACTCAAATTCCTTGTACAGTCAACTATTCCTGTGGCATGGTTGTATCACTTTTTGAATTAGTTGACAAAATGAGATAAAAGTGAATGTGAGTCACGGAAAACTTTTAGCCTCAATCAAATAAATGAGCTCATTGCACTTTTTTCTCTGTTTAATTTCACTGTCGTTTAGGGAAAATATACAAGAGTTTAGCCTGGATTCCACTCCTGGATTTCACGCTCGTTCATCTAAAAACGATTCTTCAGGGGCAATATGAAATGGCTATATTTCAATGACTTCCAATAAAAGGGAAAATTCACAGCTCCTTGTCTGAATTTCCAGGCAACAATGAGTGGAACCTTGACTTATTTCATTTAAAAAACTCCTGTCATTAAGGTCGCTGTAAAAAAAGCGTCGCTTGTTTTTGTGCAAAATGTGAACTAAAATAAATAAAAATGGCAACGTTATAAACATATTAAACGCAAAACCTCTGTAGCTGGATTGAAAGGAAAGGCTTTCACCATGTATAAAAGGACATACCGCGTATAATGCCGCACACCATACCATGTAATACTAAAACCTGGTCAAAACAAATTTTTAAGAATATCATCTACGCGGTTGTGTTATATTCTGGTGTTAATACGTTTATTTTATGTATTAATCACATAATACACCCAAGCATAGAGCAACTCTTAAATTTGTTGTGTTTCATACACTTGGAAACTTGTAAAATGTCGTCTGATCCTTCTATGGATTAAAACCCTTTCCACCCCAAATTGAACATTAAGTAAACGTTTGAATGAAAAGAATGAAGAGTGGATGAAAAAGTAGAAGTTGATGAACCAAATTAATTTTTACGTTCAAAAAATTACTTATTTCGGTTTATGTATGATTTAGAATTTTAAAACGTATATTATAGCTTGTCTCGCCAACCAGCTTCTGCGGCGAGAAACTTCCAGAACTAACTGGCACAGGAAACATAGTCTTTAGCTGACACCCTGAAAG
>JACJUY010001389.1:115157-136140 GCA_014220935.1 Platorchestia sp. MABIK | reverse complement strand
GACTTTTAACTATCAGTTACCCGAAGTCAGTCTGATGATTTGGTGGGCATGAGGGTTTATTTTTGACGTGGGAATTCGCCCTATGATGCCCTCACGGTTACTTTTGTTTACAACAACCCAGAATGACCCCTGAGTAATTCCCTAAGTTGAGCTTGTTTCAAAAGCAAGAAACTTGGGAAAATAATCGTGTTAGGTGTATTTTAAATAGAAACTGTTGGTAGAAATAAAATTCTCGGCAGCCAACAAACCTCACTTTCAAGCTTAGGTTACGCTCTAGACTAGAAGGGCCCGGATTCGTGTATCGCTTCTGCGCAATACATTTGCTGGTGCGAGCAACATTTGAGCTAAAACATAAACAAAGCAGGAGTGTGAGAGAAATCCATACAGGGAAAACCTTCCTAACCAGTGAGCTTGCATTCCACTCCAACTGCCTTTAAAAATATTACAATTTAGGAAAAAATTGATGAACTAATAAAAATCAAAATTGATAAATGAATTAAAGAAAGAGATTTTACATTGACGTCAGTATGGGGACCTCCATGCAGTCAATCGTCTAGTTATTTGACCTCATCCTACATAAACTCTAACTTATAAGATGTGAATATGTTACAGTGACAATAATTTAACTGATGCTATGTTTTATTCCTGTTCTGAGTGACTGAGATTAAATATTTTTCAGATTAGTTGAGGCTGACAAAAATGATATCGTTTTACTCAAGGGTCGACTGTGAGTTGTTCGTTCTGTAGGATTGGAATTGCACTGCGTGTCCGCCAAAGCTTGGGAACGTACTTGCTGCCAAATTTGTGAGGCTCCCTCAATCCCTTAAGTATTTTGTACTAAAAAATGGTACTTTTTGACCCCAAGGATATAGTTGCAATATTTATTATTCATTTAGTGAATACAAAGTCCTTTTGCTGCTATAAATATGTGCAACATGCATTTTGTTCTGTATGAGTCAGGGACCTTTGTGATCGAAGTTTGTTTCCATTGTCCTCAAAGCTCTTTACGTTTGGCTAAGATACCAAATCATGTAGAATTAAAAAGCCGTTTGTTAATACTGATCATAATACTACACGTATGGGAAAAGACGTAAATATGTTTTTTGATAAATTTTGTATTTATTTCTCACAGGTCTGCTTCTGCTGTACTTCACAACTGGCGTTAGTTGAACATGGCTACAGACCCTAGAACTCCAGTTGCAAATGAGATAGACAAAGTCCTGGATAAGTTTAATAACTATGAGACCACCACAGTTGCTGCCATAGAGAATGTTGAAGAAAAGCTGCAAGAATTGCTTGAGCAATTGGAGAATGGTAAATTACTTTTCACATAATTGTGTTGCATGAGAATCAAAAGCTTGTAATGTTTAAATTTTTCGTAAATGTGTAGCGTTTGGTAGTTATTGAATTTCCAATTTTGGATGCCTAAACATAGTTGATTAGATCAAAGTAATCAAGTTTTCTTCTATGCACTTTTTGTCACAAATGACTATTTTACAAGTTATAGCGGTATGGTACTTACTGCAATTGTATTGTTGCAAGCGCGGGAAAAGCGCGCTTGATCATTCAAGAGCGTCGAAAGGAAAAGTCCATTGTAGTGTTTCCTTACAACGCCCTCAATGAATTTCTTTCCGCTTCAAATACTTGAGTTGCGGTCAGTAATTTACAGCTATAACTTGTTAAATACTCATTTGCGATGGAAAGTGCATAGAAGAAGAGAAATTGCTTATATACATCTAATTATCTATGTTTAGGCACCCAAAATTGGAAATTCAATTACTACCAAACGCTACACATTTATCCAATGTTTTTGCTCTCACTGTTGCTCTCTTGATCAGTATTTTGTACATCTATAAGTGAATATTGTTTTAGAGCGGTGTAATTCTTACAAATGAGTTGATCATTGAGATGGATAAGAGTGAAAGTTAAAATTTGATGCTAGTTCATGATGAAAGTATTTGCAAAACATTTTATAGAGAATATTGCAATAAATTTGCAAGTAACACTACTAAACAACTATAAAAAATAAATCAAATTCCAGAGTTAACCAAGAGTCAAATCAAGTATCATTTTGTTGTGTCCCCCATTGGAGTGTGTTAAGCTAAATGCTAGTAAGCTTGTGAAAAAACTTTTTTTTAAAAGGCATCTTTGAATAACTGTCCATTTTAAATTATTTTTGATAAGCTTATGATATTATTCATATGTTTTTGTTCTAAATTTAATCACTGTTTTTGAGTATTTTTTCAAGCTGTTAATGCTCTATTAATGAATCACCCAATGATAACTGCATCATAGTTAGAATATTTATCTGAAGATATCAAACAGATCTTATTCAAGTCATTTCATTTGAAGATTAGTTCTCTAAATTAGAATTTTTTTTAGTGTGTTGTTTGTGGTAACTGTTATGAATTTATATGATACTGGGAGATAAATTTATGCAAAATGGTTTCTTCTCACCTTAGCTTCTTTTCAGATGCTATTGTGTAGATATCTTCTCTTGAAGCACTCACTTGAAAACACATCTTTTTTTGCTGCAGCACCCATGGAGAGCTCCATAATAGCTGACTCTGTGGAGGACTCTAATTCTCCTCGACTGACCAGTGAGCAAGTCTCCAACATCATTGCAACACTGGAGGAAACCAAATCTGTGTGTAGTGGTGTCTCTTCCAAGCACAGAGAATTACATTCTTTTGTTTCCAAAGTTGGAAAAGCCATTGATAAAGTAAGTGAAACTGCAAATTATTTGAATCAAATATTCTGGCACTTCATGTTGAATACATTTTTCTATGTACCATTTTTTGGAGTCATGTACAAGTTTTCTTAGTTGTTTGAACATATTTGTCTTCTATGGTTTTTCTCTACTGATTTTCTAGATTATTATGCAGCTAGTTATAGGTGAATGAAAAATTAAGTACCCTGGATATACCTACTTCTATGAGTGTTAGGCTATTGAATTTAAAATTGAATAAATCTGATTATCATGTAAACTAAAACTTAACTAAGAGACTGAATATATTGGATTTAGTAGTTAATCTCTTTTGTTAGCAAATAAGTAACTCATAAAGCTTTGGCTTGTATATAAAAACTGAAGGCAATTTAATAAAGTTGCTTAAAATCTTACTTGAATGTTTCCAAAGCAGTTTTTGTTTGTGTTTTATTTCTTCAAGATCTATTGAGAATTGTCTTATTTTTATGATGCTTGCTTGACTAGGGAAAACTTTTTGTATTTTCATATGTCTTTTTCTGTGCAGAATTTTGAAAACTCATACTCCTTCATGCAAACCAGTACCCCATTCTTGCGCGAGGAGACGCGGCCCAGACTGTACGAAATTGTGTGCAACCACTTGTGTCGTGAGGGCTTGCAAAGCACTGCTGATCAGCTCATGGAGGTGTGCTTGCTGCTCTTTTAAGATTACTGAATATGACGAAGGGAATGAGAGCATATGCACTACTCAGTTTTAGAGTTTGAATTGACTGTCATTTTATTGACTTCAGGGATTCTTTCATATTGCCAAATAGGTTTTCCTTTACTGACCTCTGGAAATTTTTAATTTTCTAGGCACTTGGTGGCCCCTTTTTTTTCATGAATATTTGGATCTACAAATTAAATGACATCTAGGTGGAATAAACAACACCAATTGTGCAGAGAGCACTCAATCAAATTTGTTGTTCTAACTTCATTGGGCAGGATATTTATTGCAAAAACTAAACCACTACTAAGTTTTCTTTACAATTTTGCCCCTTGAATTGTCCTGTCGGGGTAGTTCAGGTGTTATTTTGCCTGCATTTTTGAGCTGAGAAAACAATTTGTGTGATTTGATATTGCATATTAATGAAAAGTGACTCTAAGTTGAAGTATGGGAGAACCCTTGGAGAGTATTGTACAAGGCTTTCAAATTTAACCATGTGGAGCTTTTGTATTTGATTCAAATGTTTTATTCAAGATAAAATAATCAGCAGTTGAATGTAATTAGAAGTTTGTGCTTTTCAATTTTATTCATAAGCTCCTGAGGAAGGCGTAGGATAAGTAAAAGGTTTAAATTAGTTAGATTTGGCAGTCCTGTGTTTTAAGGGCAGGTCCTCCCATGGGAGATACTGTAAGGTTACCTTGGTTACAGATAAGTTTTTGGAACTCCAGTATTTTTTGCATTCACTTTGCTTCTTTCAGTTTTTGTATTTTTTGCTATCTCCATAGTCTTTTCTTCTTCTTCCTTCTTCATTTGCTGTTTCTTTGTGCTGGGTATCCTGTGAGGAAACAATTGTGCTTAGATTCCATGTTTTTCTTCCTGCGTTCAAACTAAATGTTCCCTTCTTTTTCTTCTGAAAAAGCATCTTCACAGTAGAAACTGAAATTAACTGTTATTTAGTACTTATTTTGTTTCTAAATATTTAATTTCAGTAATGAAGGATTTTCATTTGCAAAACTTTTTTGCCTAGTTTTCTTTTTCATACTTGATATTTATGTAATCCTTATGCATCATTGTATGAAAAATACTTAGTGTTGACATTAATGCTCTATTTCTATCTCTGAATTTTTGGCACTTCTGGAACCTCATGATTTCCAGTTTTCTTTCCAGTCACTTGCATTTTTGTCTTCCATTCATGCTCATTTTCTACTTTTTAAATTAGCCCAATTTCAAGTGCAGTTTGAATGAATGCTGGATTTTCAATGCAATATTTACCAAAAACAGAGCGCTGATAACCTCTGTTTAATGACGTGTTCTGTATCTTCTTGCATATTGAAATCAATTACCATTACTGCTACTTTTTACCATGGGCAGGACGCGATTTTAGGGGCATTTCAAATGAATGCTGAAATTTTTAATGTACTATTTACACAGAACATATATTTACCCAGCCTTTTTCTCTTTTAGTAGAGAGTGGCTGAGTATCATTGGCATGATACTTTACAGGGGATGTACATGAAAGGGGTTCCCAGGCCCCTAGTCACGTCCGAGCTTTAAGCCTTATTTTCCTCTCGTTTAGTGTCCAGGTAACATTCCTTGAGGACAGTGACCACACTGCAGGCAACGACCCTGATTTGCCGCGTCAGCGATTTTCACGCCAACTGCTGCGTACAGGGCTCAAAGCCGTGCAGGAAGCACAGAACGCAAGCGCTCTGTACACTCGGCCACTGCAAGGCCTATATATATTTATATTTTTAATATAATAATATTTACACAGAACAGAGCCCTTATAATCTCAGTTTATTGACGTGTTCTGTGTCCCTTACATACTGAAATCATTTACCATCACTGATGCTGTGTACCATGGGCAGGACTGCAGCATGAGCCTGCGGTCAGAGTTCATGTCAACTTTCCGTGAGGTGAACCAAATTGTGGCCGCTCTGAAGGAAAAAGATCTCCAGCCTGCTATGAAGTGGGCAGCAAACAACACTGAGAAGCTCAGAGAAAAGGTAATACAAAATAGGGTGCTGGCTATAGCATGAGGACTACCACACTAAAGCATGAGATCTACCTCTAGCTAGTATTATAACGTTAGGTTAGGTTACGGTACTAATGGATATTACTTATTTCCATTTATTTAATTTAGCGATAAACACTTAATTTGTACAGCTCAAGCTGACATGGGTAGGTGATATATGGCGGTAGACCTCACGCTATAGTAGCACCAAAAATAATTGTTTGAAAGGGAAATAGAAAATAATAATGATTTGAAAGTAGTTATAGTAAATAATGGTTGTAATAATATAAAAGTGGTAATAGAAAATAGTCATAATAATATGAAAGTGGTAATAGAAAAAAATAGTGAAAATAATTTGAAATTAGTAATAGAAAAGAATAATTATAATAATTTGAAAGTAGTAATAGAAAAGAATAATTATAATAATTTGAAAGTGAAGGTGACAGAATTTAATAATGATGAACTTGTAGAAAATGCAATGAAATATAATTACCTTAATGTAAAGGTGATGTAGGATAATATTGAGGAGTTCAGTGAAAACGTAGTAGAAAATATTAAGCGTCATCTCAAAGTAACGGTAATGTAATAAAGCAATGTTAAACTCTTGAAAAAAAACTAACGGAATGTAAAAATAATTAATTTCTGGGAAATGGGGGTAGAAATTAGTAATAAGCTGAAGGAAAAGGTGACGGATAATAATTATAAGCTTTGAAAAATGAGTTGAATAAAGTTAATAAGCTTTCAGAAAACATAACTGTTTGTGCTGCATTTTATTTACTCAAGTCTTCATTTTGACCTTCTGCGTGTGCTAGCAATGCACGCTCTCTGTGTGAGGGATGCGCAAGTACAGCCGATTAATTATTCACTGTTACTTGTGTGATAATATTATTCAGTCTGTTTATGATGAGAAATATCTGAAATCGTGCATTGTTTAACGTATTTTTAAATATTAGTGTTCGTAAGATCTCCCTTGTTTTTTGGTCATAGGTATTGCCCTTTTGAACAACTCATGTGACTCAGCACTGTTCTCCAATACATTGTTTCCACTTCACTGATTTCACACCATTAAACGAATGCATGCGCATGAACACCTAAAAATCTCGCAATTTGAACCAAAATATGATTTTCCAGAAAAGTGGACTGGAGTTCAAGCTGCACAGACTGGCGTTCATCTCGCTGGTGGCGGGCGGTGCACACAACCTCAGCGCCGCTGTGGAGTATGCCAGGGACAACTTCACGCCGTTCATACCCAACCACCAGTCAGGTCAGTGAGCTACCTCATATGTGTGAGTGTAGGGTGACTTTTATTCGTTTCATTCTTGGTCACCAGTCAGGTGAGCAAGCTGCGTTTTATGTGTGAGTGATATCTATCCACTCCATGTCCGACCACCGGTCAGGTCAGCAAGCTGCGTTTTATGTGTGAGTGTTGGTTAATATCTATCCACTTCATCTTCGACCACCGGTCAGGTCAGCAAGCTGCGTTTTATGTGTGAGTGATATCTATCCACTCCATGTCCGACCACCGGTCAGGTCAGCAAGCTGCGTTTTATGTGTGAGTGTTGGTTAATATCTATCCACTCCATCTCCGACCACCGCAGCAAGTTACGTTTTACGTGTTTGTGGGAGTGTTGGGTGATATTTATGTTCCATGCCCAACCACTGTTCAGATCAGCAAGCTGTGTTTTATGTGTTAGTGTGAGTGTAGGGTGATATCTATCCGTTTCATGCCCAACCACCAGTCAGGTCAGCAAGCTACGTTGTGTTATTTTTTCGTGCTTTAGTGGTAGTTGGTGTACGTAAGTGACCACTTCATGTTCTTCATCCTATTCAGTCATGTTCATGTTGCAATAAATTCCATGTGTGGTGTATTTGATTACACTTTAGGATTAGTATATGGGTACAAAATAATCTCTTCACTGACCATTATTTAATAATACAGCATCAGCTTGGAAGTTTTTACAAGACTGTAAATGCATTTAACCACCAAATACTTTGAGAATGGCTCGAAGCTATTGGAAAGTGCAAATTAGTTTCAAATGTAATTGTGCTGTGTCAGAGTTCAATCTTTAGTGCGATATCACGTAGCCAAATCTTTTTCATGAGTAATGAAGTGAGGTGACCATACATGGATGCGCAGACTATGCATGTGATATATTTAAGTACAGAAATATATGCATACACACAGGGTGGCGCATAAGTAACGCATCCTTTTAAAAAATTAATAGTAAATAAATTATGAAAGGTATAACGATAGGGTTAATTGCAAACGATAGAGGAACTCGTAAAGTTTATTTACATGTCGTATAATGTCTACAGATACCCAGTGTATATTGCGGTAATAAATCTTTAACATTTACCTTCAAAAGGGTGCGTTACTTATGCGCCATCCTGTATGTGTGTTTTGTATCTCATGACCGATAAGAGGGCATAGGATAGGCGATAGGTCCAGGTTAGGTTAGGTTTGTCTATCCTTTTCTGCAAGGACTGGCGCTCCCAGGAGAGTGAGCTAACCTCAGTTATAGAAATGCTTTCGGGACTTTAGTCTTTCGTGCACACATTCCTTTTTTTAGTTTTCTTGCTTTCTTTGCCATATCTCCTTCATCTTTTTCCCTCCTAAATTTGCTGTTTCTATGTTGGAGTATCCTGTGTGGGTATACACCTTGTTAGTAAATTCGGGGTTATGTACAGTCCCTACCTAAATGGTTCCTTCTCTTTGCTCTCTTGAGATCGCCATTGTTGTGGCTGAGTCTTGACCTAACTAACATAATTATAATATTAATTATTATTTCGTATCGCATGTTTGTATTGCAGCTATCCAACATGTATCTGTGATACAAGTTTTACCAGTGCACAAGTACAAGAATATTTTAATCGCTATGGATGTATTTGTTTGTCATCCACATCTGGAGGATCTTTTCAAGGAAGATATCGAATCCCGTCATTTTTGACGGGTCGTGTACACTAGTGTAATAATTATTTCGGATCTCACGTTTATATTGCAGCCATCCAACTCGTAGCTAGGGAGTCTGTACCTAACCAAGATAATAATAGTAGTAATAATGATAGTAATTTATATTTTAATAAAAGCCGCGTCTGTCTGTCCGAAGCCAGCCTGTAGTGTGTAATGAGCGTATCTGTGAAACAAGCTTCATCAACTCCACAATTTCTAGTGTATTAATCCATCAGATTCAAGTAGGAATGAATATCACGTGAATTCTTAGAAAATAGGAACGTGTGTCATGTGATTTGTCGAACATTACTATACATTTTTGACGGGCCGTGTGCACTCGGCCTTATCATCTCTTGACTTGAGAGACTGAATTGTTTTTATTTCTTACGGCCTTTCTTTTTGCCTTCTTTCTTATTTCAAATAAAGGGGGGTGTACTAGTTATAATAATTTGTATCACATGTTTGTACCGCAGCTATCCAACACGTGATGGGCTCGCTGGTGTTCATGCGGACAGGCCTGGAGAACACGCCATACAGCGCGCTGTTGCAGCCTGCCCAGTGGGAGGACCTCATACAAACCTTCACCAAGGACGCCTGCACCGTCCTGGGCGTCTCTTTGCATAGTCCGCTGGGGGTTTGGTGGGTGTGCTGCGGTATTGGTGTTGTTGGTGGTTTGGTTAAGTGGGGTTTGGTGGGTGTGCTGCTGTATTGTTGTGGTGTTGTGTGGTCTGGTTAAGTGGGGTTTGGTGGGTGTGCTGCGGTATTTGGATGGTGTTGGTTGGTGGTCTGGTTAAGTGGGGTTTGGTAGGTGTGCTGCGGTATTGGTTGGTGATCTGGTTAAGTGGGGTTTGGTGGGTGTGCTGCGGTATTTGGATGGTGTTGTGTTGGTTGGTGGTCTTTTCAATTTAATTGGGTTTAGCAGGTATACTACAGGTTTTTGATAGTATTGATGTTTATCGATAGTCAAACTAGTTGAATTAAACCCTGTAGGTTTGCTTCATCGCTTGTCTGGTACAATATAGTGTTGGTTAGTGGTCAAACTGGCTAATTAGAGTCTGGTGGGTTGGCTTGATATCTTCTTCCGAGCTCGTGTGTTTGTTGGTTGTTGCTCAGGCGAAGTGGGGCTTTGTACGTTTACTCGATTTCCATAAAATTTTGTGAGTTTGTTAGCTTGCTTGATGGTCAAACTGGCATCATGGGATGTGATGCATTGGGTTCTTCAAAATGTCGTTTTTTTTATATGTTTCCAATTGGTATCATGTTACCCCTCAGGGGGATACAACTCTTGGATCTATGGGAATTAGCGCTCCCAGGGGGACTATGTGAGGGCCCGAGCTAAGGGTTAGGTAGGCTTCCTTTTTGTTGAAATAAAATAGGTTTTTGTTCTGTTACGGACCATCTTTTTTTCGGTTCACTGCTGTCCTGTTTTTCAGCTCCTACTACTTTCTTCTTCAACCTTTTCTTGTTTCATGAACTTCTTTTGTTGCTTACTGTTTCTGTGCACCTTGTGCATAGATTCCGCGTTCCCTCAACTCCATACTAAATGGTGCCTTCCTCCTTCCTCTCTCAGAACATCTTTGTCGTGGTTGAGGGAGGCTAAAACTTTCTTATATAATGTAAATAATGCAGGTATCATGTTATACTTGAACTTTTTGAGTGCATAGGCTTAGTTAGTTGCTTGTAAACGATTTAGGGCTCTGACACGTTCGATTCATCGAACAGCTTTTTCTATTTGCCAAGGGTATTATGGTGTTATGTGTTAGTCAGTCAGTTTAAATCCTTTGCTGTTAATATTTTTGTGCTCTGGGGTTACTTATGAACCTTAACTAGTGGAGTTGAGTTAGTGTTTGTTCAGAGTGATATTAGCCAAGGTTGTGTGGGGATTGACTTGATATTTTTTCAAAACGACCCTTAAAATGTGGTAGTTTGACATGACTAACTTGTCGCCTCTTAGAATCTATTAAGTCTTTGCTCATTTCCCTTCCACCATTGATTTTCGCCTCTATTGAGTCTTTGCTCAATTGCCTTCCGTTGCTTTGGGGCCTTGAAATCTGCTCGATTTTCATAGCAGTTGTGGTTAAGTAAGTTATTCTTAGTCATGAAACCCTCTCATTACTCTTCGGTTTGTGGCCACTTATTGGCCATTTATTTAATAAAATATGAGCTTTAAACTTCTACAGACCCCATCTTGCTTCATGAAAATGGCTGCTATCTACAGACCTTATTATTCTTCATAAAACGACTCGCATGTACAAACCCCATCATTTTTCATACAGAGCTCACATCTACAAGCTTCATAATTTTTCATAAAACAGCTCACATCTGCAAACTCCATCTTGTTTCATAGAACTGTTCCCATCTACAAACTCCATCATGTCTAATAAAACAGACCACCAAACCCCATCATAATTCGTAAACCAGCTCCCATCTACAAGCTCCATCATGTCTTATTTAACAGCTCACATCTACAAGCTCCATCATGTCTAGTAAAACAGCCCACCAAACCCCATCATTTTTCATAAAATAGCTCATGTGTTTCAAAAACAGCCGAGTAAGGCCCCGCGTTTACGACGTGCGCATGTGTTGCAGTATCAGCGCAGGGTGCACGGCGCTGCCAGTGCTGCTCAACATCAACCAGGCCCTCAACTCGCAGGTGCACAACATGTGGAGCGCCAAGGAGGAGCTGCCTGTGAGTTATGCTTTCTTCAATTAGTACAAAAGGTGGTAATTTTCTTGTTCTCGCCGTTGTTATAGTCGTGAAGGTGGTAGTGAGTGAAGTGAATGTTCTATAAGTAGAAGAATTCCCCCTCTATCTTTTGTGTGAGTTTTTCTGTTTGCTGTTATCACCAGAAGAGCTCCGTTTACTTTGGTGAAAATATCGCGAGGGCCGGACTGGACCGGGCTCGAACCAGTAGCGCAGCCATGGCAATCCCCCCTTCCATCCGGAATGTTGAGCTGGGGGGCCAGTTTCAGTCGCCGTTTTAAGTAAAATAATAAAAGATTGCTGATAATTAATGTCTGGCCCCCCCCCCCCCCAAAGTATTCGCCGGGGATCCTGGCCCTCCCACGGAATTTTCGGTTGGCTGCGCCACTGGCTTGAACCAGGGTCTTTCTTGTTTTACGTGCAGTGCTTGATCAACGCGCAATGGAGGGCACTTGATGTATATTGCGGCAATTTGTTTTAATTAGTGCATTAATTTGTTTATGAATACTTTATTGTGTGTACTTTTTTTCGACATTCCTCCATTTTCATATCAACATAACTTGAAAAAATATAGTTCGACCAATAGAAATTTATTGCATTTCAAAAACAAAAATTACCAGACATAAGGTATGTTGTGGTCAGGTATCAAGTTTACTGGGTAGGGGTGGGGACAGAAAGACTAAGTATGCATACAAGCAAGCTAGCAATAAATCGTGTGTCATCGTATTTGATGCTGTAAGCAGTGAACCGGACTCATTCCCTGTATCGATTTTCTGAACAATCGTGAAGAATATCAAAGCATTGGCGTAAGTGAGCTTATATAATTTGGTTTACAATAAGCTATAGAAAAGTATGTCGTCGACTGACTCCAAGAACAACCATCAATTTTCCTGCTGATCAATGCTGCATAATTTAACATTTTTTTTTAATCACGTCACATGTAAAATCCCCTAGCGACTTATATGAGCGTAGGCGTTTTCCAAGAATCCACTTTACCAATCGAGCAGAAATTTTCAGTATTTGTATCTTGAAATTTGATGTGATGGAGGCCGGGGTACAAAGCACTCAGGGATGAGGAGGGTTGCACAAAGACAGGGTTTGAATCAACTGGCATGAGTAACTTCCATCTTGCATTGTTCATGTGGTGTATGAAGTCTTCCTAGCTGATGTGCATTGCAAGTACAGGGTACTTCAAAATGTGTGTACATACTTCTATCTGTCTTGGAAAGTTTATTGTCCGTCCTACAGGGTTATATTTTTGGGAAAAGTTGAATTGAAGTTTGATTTCACGAATGAGTGTACTTTTTGGTTGTATAAAATGTTCTTGAGGTAAGAGAAATTAATTTCACGAATGAGTGTACTTTTTTGGGTCAACTAAATGTTCCAGAGGTTAGATTAATTAATTTCACGAATGAGTGTACTTTTTTGGGTCAACTAAATGTTCCAGAGGTTAGATTAATTAATTTCGCGAATGAGTGTACTTTTTTGATTAAACTAAATGTTTCAGAGGTTAGATTAACTAATTTCACGAATGAGTGTACTTTTTTGGGTCAACTAAATGTTCCAGAGGTTAGATAAATTAATTTCACGAATGAGTGTACTTTTTTGGTCGAACTAAATGTTCCAGAGGTTAGATTAACTAATTTCACGAATGAGTTTACTTTTTTGGTCAACTAAATGTGAGGGCCTGAGCTGAGAGTTAAGTAGGCCTTCTTTCTGTTGAAATAAAATGGTTTTGTTATGTTAAGGACCACCTTTTTTCGGTTCACAACTGTCCTGTTTTTCAGTACCTACTACTTTCGTCTTCGACTTTTATCTTGTTTCATGAACTTCTTTCTCAACTTACTGTTTCTATGCCCTTTCTGCATGAATTCTGCGTTCCCTGAACTCCATACTTAATGGTGCCTTCGTTCTTCCTCTCTTTGGATCGCATTTTTTGCGGATAGGGAGGTTTACACTAACTAATAATCTCTCTATCTATCTATTTTTTGGTTAAACTCAATGTTCTAGAGGTTAGATATATTTATTTCTCGAATGAGTGTACTTTTTGGTTAAACTAAGTGTTCCAGAGTTAGATTTAATGTTGAAACTGGAGGCATTTTGTAATACAACTTATCTAGGTACGAGTTGCGACTGATTTTGTACTTTAGACCTATGTGTCGTATTGGATTTCTGCGCACACCACCTGACGCATGCTCTCGTCTCTAAACCGCAGCACTATTCTTTAACTTCCAGTACCACTTGATTACCTGTTTTCTCTTTTGAAGGCTCAAACGCGCGTTGAATATTCCAAACAACACTTATGCTTCAACACCACACTATAACGTTAATACAGGCATATTAGTGCAACACCGCCTGGAGATAAGACATGCATCACCTTGTTATAGGCAAAGACACACCGCCATGAAACAAGGCGTGCTTCACCATGATGCTGGAAAAGACACTCGCACACCGCCATCATACTGGAAAAGACACACCCACAGCCATGAAACAAGACACATGTCACCATGATACTGGAAAAGACACACCTCCATGACCCAAAGACACTCGCGCATCACCATGAAACAAGATGCAAGGTCACCACTGATGGTAAGCGCGCATTTCAGATTGAGATCTCGCTGGGCAAGAACAGCTGCTACCACAGCATCTTCTCGTGCCCGATCATGCGGCAGCAGAGTACCGAGAGCAACCCTCCGATGCGGCTCACGTGCGGCCACGTCATCTCAAAGGACGCCCTCGTCAAGCTCACTCAAGCAAGCAAGTGAGTGATCTCTAACTTGCCGTGTTCCCTTCAGGTGTTCGTGTTTGCTCATTGAGTGCTGTTTCAGTGTGTTAATCGTTAAACGCTTAATGCTTTGGTTTGTATAGCGCCAAATGCGCTGGTTTATATAACGCTGCTTCAATGTAATTGCTCATTAAGCGCTAAATGCGGTGGTTCGTATAGCGCTGGTTCAGTGTGTTGGTTCATTAAGCGCTAAATGCTTTGGTTTATAAAGCGCTGCTTCAACGTTTTTGGTCATTTAGCGCCACATCAATGCGTTGCGTCAGTCCGCGCTACTTCAATGTGTTGGCTCGTTAAGCGCTAAATGCGTTGGTTTATTAAGCGCTGCTTCAACGTTTTTGGTCATTTAGCGCCACATCAATACGTTGCTTCAGTCCGCGCTACTTCAATGTGTTGGCTCGTTAAGCGCTAAATGCGTTGGTGCGTATATCGCTGCTTCACCATGTTGGCTCATTAAGCGTTAAAGCCGTTGGTTTACATAGCGATACTTTAATGTGTTGGTCAATTCAAAATGTTTGTTCATTTAGCTCTGTTTCAATTCCGTGTAAGGCTTTGTATCGATTTTTGCATGAGTGAAATTGGTTTTCACGCTGTTTTCCTGTTAATTGCTGTTTCAGTACAAGTGATCAATAAGTGTTACTCTGTCTATCACTTTACAAGTACGATTGGTACTCATGTACTATGTGCATAATATTAAGTCTATTGTCATGCAAGAAGAATTAAGATTCATTTGTTACTATGTCTGTTCATAAACTTGTACAATAATGTGTACTCCCTTGTGGCTGCTTGTGTAGAAACTTTCTGTTCCTTATCGCATGAATGTGATGGTTTCTTTAGTTATGTGTGCACAAACTTTCAGTGTATTTGTACTTGAGCATTACCTTCGTAAGCCAAAGTGTTGATTGATGTCAGTGTTGAAATTTTTTCACTTGTATTTGTGCGTCATTTTGCGTTGCTGTTTTCATTTCTGCACATTTCAAATGTACAACTGCTATTGTATTTTATACCCGTTTAAAAATTCAAAATTTCATTTTCACTAACTCTTAAAGCATATAAATACAAGTGCCAAAGAATTGGCTCGCGACCCAAAAACCGTTGTCTGTGCTACTGATAATACATTATTTTTTATGACATTGGACGAACATATCAATAGATGCTCCATCGCTTTCACCGATGTACCATTTTAAAATTGTCCAAGTTTTGTGCTTCTGAACAAATTTATTTTAAATTTAATGCATGTGCTTGTGTTAGGTCAACTCTGTGTTCAACTGTCGTTAGAATCACAGCACTTCTGCGTTAAACAAGATGACTAGCGCTATGCTCACCCACACCTGTGGCGAGGTTATACAGTGGGAAAACATAATGTGATTTTCACGAGGAACGTTCACTCTTGAGGATTTCAGCCAGCGAAAATCCCTATCTGGCACAGCTGATCTGTGTTGTCATCCCACTGATTGCTCAACTCAGTGGTCTAACTTACTTGCCAGTTACCTTATGAAATTATTCAGTTTTACTATTTTCTCAACTTAGATATTTTCTGGTGAGATTTCTCTTCCAATGTTAAAGCACTCCGTGTCTTCTGATCAATGTGAACTACTCAGAGCATTGAAATATCTGCGAACGGATCGTTAGCTTCAATTTTTCAACTCGATTAGATCTATTATTCATATGTATTCATTAACTCATCTTTCAAAATATTTTCACTTCGTATGCTAATATTTAGGGCACAAATTTTGTTAGATTTGTTTCTTTTGTATGCTATGCTGTTGGTAGTGTCGTTCAATTGTGTTTATTCCTTAAGCAATTAATTCAGTGATTCTCACCTAGTTGAGCATTTTGTTACGTTAGATATTTGAGTTCATGGAAAGAAGCATCCTATCTGTCTTAGTACGCTTGTGGAATTGGGCAATGCTGACAATGTGTGTGTATGAACTTTTTTCGGATTTAAAAACGAATATGGAGAGGAGATTAGTTCTTGTAAGGGAAATTCTCTTTTTTTTTTAGTTTTGGAAACTTATTTTCACACGTAAATGAAAGGCTGTTCCCTCAAGGAAATAAAACTATTGTTACCTAGAGAATTAGTGCTCCTTGTGGGAAGGTGTGATTTCCCAAGCATAAAGTTGGGTAGGCCTTTCTTTTGTTTAAATGAATTTTTTTTTGTTGTGTGTTGAGGCCTTTCTTCGTTTTGTTGAATCCTTTTTTTCGTTTCATTCTGTATTTTTTTGATGTTCCAGTTACTTTCTTATTCAACTTTCATCTTGTTTCATAAACCTCGTTCATTCTTGTTGTTTCCACGCGCAGTGTGTGGGGACACAAACCTTGTGCATAAATTCTCTGTTCCCTTGATTTCATACCTAATTGTTTCTTTTTCCTTCTCTTGGAGACATTTTTGTGTTTGTTAGGGAAACTTAAACTAACTTATAATCTAATGCAAAGCTGTGCCAGTTAACTCATTTTGTCTTAACGTATCAAATATAACAGATTTCAAACAAGCAGGAAGTTAATGCATGCCTGAAAATATTAATCGTTCGATGATTTGTTCAACGATTCATTTCATAACATTTACTGCATTTAGTTAATAAATTTTAAATAGCCAATTTATGCATTTTATATTAATTAGGCCTCATAACTTCTTTCCTTAAACTTTCTAATTGAGCAAAAATTATTTAAAAAAGAAATACCTGATTGTGATGTGTGAAATACAGTGTATATGCTCTACAAAACCATTCTTAAGAAAAGTGTTCTAATGAAACCGAGTTCATATGCATCAGTTATGTTGCCCAGTTCCACATACCTTTTAAGCGAAAACGTACAAATTGAATTTTCTTTTTATATTTTAGCATGCTCTGCGAATGTCTTAAGTTAGAGAGATTTATTTACCTACTGTTTATTTTAATTGATCGTTGAGTTTGTTTTTTGGTTTAAGTACAGTTTTTGAGAGCACTCATTCTTTCGTTTCAGTAAGCGAACGCAATCTTCCCGCAGAGTGAAGTGTCCATACTGCCCGGTGGAGCAGTCCCCTCAAGACCCACTGCAGATCATCTTCTAGCTACTGCATCGTTCATTTTCCTCTCGGATAACGTATCACTCGACTCTGTACATCACTTCTGCTTTGTGTGAATGGAGTTGAGGGTTCATGTATTTGCGCTGTTAGTGTAGGGCTCAAGTGCCCAGGTACAACATTCAGCTTTGTGTGAATGGAGTTGAGGGTTCAAGTATTTGCGATGCTTGTGTAGGGCTCAAGTGCCCAGGTACAACATGACTTCAGCTTTGTGTGAATAGAGTTGAGGGTTCATGTATTTGCGCTGCTAGTGTGGGGCTCAAGTGCCCAGGTACAACATGACTTCAGCTTTGTGTGAATAGAGTTGAGGGTTCATGTATTTGCGCTGCTAGTGTGGGGCTCAAGTGCCCAGATGTAACATGACTTCTACTTTGTGTGAATAGAGTTGAGGGTTCATGTATTTGCGGTGCTAGTGTAGGGCCCAAGTGCCCAGGTACACAGCTTTGTGTGAATGAAGTTGAGCATCACTCGATTCGGTACATCACTTCTGCTTTGTGTGAATGGAGTGGAGGGTTCATGTTATTTTTACTGCCACTAAAGTGTCCGGGTCACAGAACTGGCATTGTTTTCGGTGGGAATTTTTCATTTTATGTTACCAGGTTCCAAGAACACTTTCAGTTGACCAAACCAATAATATGGAGGACTGCATTCATGCTTAGTGGTAGCAAAATAAAGGTTGTACTTGATTTTGTTAAAGAATTGTTCACTTCCTGCTATGGAACTTAGGCTTTAGTTTTAAACAAATAAGGACATGGAAACGAGATCAGAAAGTACCAGGGTTATGGGGAAATACCTATTCTTTCTTGATCATTTGTGGTGCAAAGGCATGCTTGATTGTGTCACCTCAAAGCTCTCACTGCTAATCAAAACAGTCTTTCGGGTAATAGAATTCCTGCACCAGCAGCTCTTATGCGAAAAATACTTGATCATTTGGCAAACGTGCGTTCTACGAATTATTTCCTTATTATAAATGAACGTGTCTTCATAAATTTAAAATACGTTCTTGACCACCATATATTGGCTCGTCTGCTACACCTAAATTTATTCTTTACTGGATGGTACCCTTGGGCATAACTTTTTTTTATCTTTGTCGCGCTTTGCATAGAGTCGGTATATTTCTAATCGGTGTTCATGTGAATTTTTAATCATATTTTTTGCTTATTCTGTGCTCTGTGTGCTTTATTACTTGATGGTTTATTAGGTTTCAAAGTTCTCAAAATCAAAGTGATACTCGTGACTGTTACTTTGGGGTTTACCTACTATCCTTGCATAAATACTCGGTATCTTCTCAGCTGAAAGAAATATCGGTTTTCAACATTGTTACACTTTCTGGTAAAATTTAACTTCCTAGCAGTCAGTCAAGAAACCTATGAACTGATTCCCATTTCATTTAATTTTGGACGGTGACAAATTATTTTTTCCCAGTCATTTGCGAGCTTCATGAAGTTTGATATAGGTCAGTGATGTAGAATCCCAGCAACTACTAAAAATTTCCTTCAACTTGAATTAACTTCGATTAAATTGGCACTCATGAAGATGACGTAAATTTTTACGAGCATCGTGAGGAATGACTTTGACTTGAAACGATTCACTGGGGACTCATTTTTGTGCATTTTGCAGTGCTCTTGCCAAGTAGACTTGTAAAATTTTTGTAGTTCGAGGAGGAAATGAAGTATTTCCAGCCCGTTAGCAGCGACTGCAAGCGATGACAACTCCTCGGCTAATTTCAACCACAGCGAAGAATGTAACGCTACAAAATACATCACTTCTCTGAAAAACTTTCACTCTGGCATCTGCATGAGCTGTTACAAAGATGAATTCAAGCTTGGATCCTGCGCTAGCTTCTGTAAAAGACATCTTGGATTTCAAGACTAGCTGATGTTTGGATTTATGTCTTGGACTTTGATACGGACACCAGTTTGAGCGTAAGATGATCGTGGCCTGTGATACCTACATCATCTGTTATGCTGGACGATATTGCCCTACAGCATAGAGCTCTGCTGCTTCAAAAGGTGCGTTAAGACTATCGAATGAAATCAGCTTGTCACTGTCCGTCCAGTGAAACATTTTCTCCCTTGTGTAATAGAGCAAGCGAGGTTTTAAAGGTTCCTCCCACGTTGAAAAATGTACTCTCCTCGTCACGAATTAGTATCACAGAGTGTACGAAATCTCACCACTCAAACAAATCGTCTTGTACGAAGGAAAAGAATCCTTATGCTTATTTATTCGTTCAATGATTACAAATTCGAATGAGTTTTGGTGCAACTTTATTATTGACATAACAAGTCCGTCCTTCTCTGCACTGGGCAGTCAGTTCCGTGCTTGCTTACTGCGTTATCTTGGCGTTGGCGTCTTGCCTGATGCTTTCAGGTCCTTGTAGTTCTAAGTCTTCATCGTGACGCTGCTTCATTGCTCTGCGGTTTGGCTCGGTGGAGTGCAGTTTGTGTTCTTTTGAAACTTGATAAACGGGAAATTAAGTTCTTTCTTTTATATCGATCGGTACTATGTTGCAAATGAATATTAGCGTCTCAGAAAGTAACCTGATACCTTATCTTTATTCTCGTAAAAGCTTTCTTTCTTTATTACAGCCTGAGACTCGCGTGTTTCGAAACTGATGCCTTCTCAAGCACAAAATCTTCATTTCTATTTGGAAAACATGCGTAGAGTGATGCGCATCTTTATTCAGGTTCCTTTGAGGCAGTTATTTCCTGCATTGGACTCTGTTTCTGTCCTGTATTGGGATTTTTTCATCTAGGACACATCATTGAACCAAGTCGTTCCAGCGACACCAATTAGCTTAACTTCTCGTAGATTGTAAAGTAGATTTTACCATCTAAGCAGGATCTGAATTTATTTTTACTGTCCTTTGTTTTAGTGAGATAAGAGGGTGTGATTTGTGAATTGTTTGTGCTTGAGGAAGAAAGTGAAGAGAAACGGAAGAAGAAACTGACATAGTTTCAAGCATGTTAATTTCTGAGGAGAAGAGCATGTTCAAATAATGGGAAAACCTGAAATTGAAAGCGAGCGTTAATTGCAAAACTGTCTGTTTTCTCATCACGCTGCTCAACGCATGTGAACCGTCGATGCCCCTAAATTTCTTGGTGGTCACCTTATAATTGAAGAAATAAGTGCTTTCTTCGAAAGAAGCTCACATTGATAGAGAAGGATTCCTGCTCATTCGTATTTTTCTCTTAACTTTGCTTGTGTCTTCGACGTGCTGACTTGTTTTCGCTGCCTTTAGTGGACTTGACCAATTTTGTGCCCTTGTGATACCACTCCATTATATCTTAACTCAATTTCACTGCTATAATCGCTTTAATGGATCGTGTACGGTTTTAAATTTAGAATATTATATTGATAGTATTGTAAAGTAAAAGATCACAAAATGCCGTTCTTGGAGACTTATACTGTGTGCATGCATAAAGACCATTATATTTCAGCCCAACTTCGAGTGCGAGATGCTTTCATTCTTATTTCTGGCATCAGTGCTTTATATGGAACTCTTCCCTGCTTTCTCCTCGATCATTTCGCTCAGGATCGCCGGATCAGCAACGCTATGACTGAGTCTCAGCTAATCGTACTTGCTTTGAGTGTTAATATCTATGTTTCTGTTACGTGCAGACAACCGACCTGTCAGGATAGCCAATATGAAGGCTTGAAATTCGTTCCTGTATTTAGTGTTAGTTGAGGCTATACAGTGTTGCAATAGGGCTATGTCTCTCTCTTGATTAGACGTTCTTAATTTAAGTTGATCGTATTGTCTATTCCTAAGTTTTATCGCAGAGGTTCTTGGACTACATCTCTCATGAGATGAAAATCACGACCGTGTATAAATTTCCCGAAAGAAAAAGATTGCTTTTGTTTCCTGGATATTTTTATATTTTATTCATCTTGCGGAATATTTTATCTTCTTTTGACCTGCCATCTTCTGGCAAAATGAATGTCTTATTGGAATTGGCTCGAATTTCAAAATGCAAAATTTGATCTTTTCTCAATTGTCTAAACTAGATACTTTTTCTTTTACTTTTTACTGGGTAATATTCTTTAAGAATTTTTTTTTTT
>JACJUY010001389.1:102234-112804 GCA_014220935.1 Platorchestia sp. MABIK | reverse complement strand
TTTGTGAAATATAACTTTGGAAGAACTGCCATAACAGCCTCCAAGTTGATGAATCTCGTTTTGCAATAACCTCGGTATTTCACTTCAAGTGTAGCTGTACGTATACCTACATTAATGCGATTGTTTGGAATATGCTCTTTATTTTCTCAGTTCATGTACATGGTGCTCGTGAATGCTGTCCAAGTGCACCCTATTTTTACTCTCATTCTCTCTTCTCGCTATTTACCACTTACAGAATGTGTAGTAGCTTCGCTGCAGTTTCGTTCTCAAGGCCTATTTTACAGTAAAAAAACTCCATAGTTGTCACAAAAACTGGTGTTCAGAGCCACTGTGTCAGTAACATTCGGTATTTAATTTTGATAATTCGTATCTAAGTTAACTCCTCAGCACGAGAAACTCAAAACTTATGCTATGCTTCACACCATCAATTTATTATGATGTGATGGTCGATGACATGCTGTCATGGGCTTGCTATTTGTGTTCGATCTAATTTCAGTAACATTAATGTGTGTTTCGTGCGCAGTTACGACTAGCAAGCCAAAATGACTCAATTCTCAATACGGCCTTCATTAAGATTTACTGTACGTCAATGATTATTAAAATGTGCTCTTCATGTGCTAGTGACCAGCAATGATCATTTTGATGAAATCGGCAATGAGCCCAAGTCAAGTACGCGAGTCGCGTGAAATTCCGTTGTCCTTTCATTTTCCAAATAAGAGCTATGAAAAAAAATTGTTTCAGTGTCTCAGCAGTTATTGATGGATTTAGTACATGTCATTAGTTTTCTCATCGTAGAGATTAATCAAAAGTATCGTTGAAATTTTGAATATGAAATTTTTTTCAGTTTAAATCTAGTCACGGAATGCTATATCTTGTTAAACCGAGTATAAGTAGAATCGTTTAATGTTACAGAAAACTGATAGTCATGTTTTGTTAACTAAATTGGTGTAAAATCACTTAATGTTGCAGAAAATTACTGGAGCCACTTTCGTGTTACAGTATTTCGTGGAAGTCCTCCCTTCAGTGCGTCGTCGACGTTCTTACTGCGAGTCTTCTCGTTGAAATTTTCTTTCATAGAAGCTGGTGAGTAACTCAGTAATTACCAGTGGTCCTTGGGCAAAAATTGGAATCGTCTTGCTTATTTTCATTATTGTGTTTTATTCTGTAAAATGCTGTTCCTACAAGTTGATGACGCATGCCTCAGCTCATCACTTTGCTTCTGTGCGAGAGTGTAAAGAGCATTAATAACACCATTGATTATGATTAAAATAATACTGATTTGAGATTACTGGTCCAAATTTATTACATTTTAATTTCCATAAATGAACTAAAACTTAGCTTCTCTATCTTAAGCAATCCTAATCCTACCTAACCTGAGCCTATCTTGACCCATCCTATTATAACCTAACACGAACCTATTGTCTGTATTTTAACGTTAAACGAATTCATGAAAAGTTTTAGATTTCACCATTTCTTCATCATTATTTCACCATCACCGTTACTTCACTACCACATTGCTGCATTGTTACTTCACCATCAACAATACTTCACCTCCTTTACTTTTTCATCATCATTCCATTACCATCAACACATCGCCATCATTATTATTACATCATTATTATTATATCATCAATACATCACCATCATCATCAAAACTTCGTCATTATTACTACATCATCAATAAATCACTATCATTATTATTCCCATCATATTACTTCTCTCCTTGTTAGCTACCTGCAAAAGTGCGCTCAGCTTCCTCACGCCTGGTCCGCGCCCAGGCCGCTGTCAACATACTCGAGTACAAAGATAGACGTGTCGAGTGATGAGTTGCTCTAGCTTCTTGTCCTGCACCTAGCCCGAGGTAACCGTTTGCTGCCTGAAGGTCTTCTTCTATAAAAATCTCCGTAATGTTGAGTTTTCTTTGTCGAATGTGCACTCTAAGGGGTTCTTTGAAGCTCATTGCCGAGTGGCAGTTCTTTCGTGATGTCGGTGACAACTTGGTGCCTTTGCCAGTCTAACGACAGTGGTTGTAATGACCTGTGATATGAGTTGGAAATTTAGATGGTATAGGGTTGAGTGCCTGTCAGGGTGTGGTTTTTGGTGACCTCTGTGCTTTCAGTTTGAATGCCATACGATTCCAGTCTCATGGTGCTTTGCTCCTCACTGACTATCTCTTGAATAGCATCATTGATGCCATTCGAACAGGCCGCTTGTGTTAGCCTACATGTCTTTTCTATCTCTACCAGTCGAACGAACATATCCTGAAATACAAGATTAGGTCTGTAGCACAGATGCAAGAGGCAGCTACTTAGTTTCAAGCAAAAAAATGATTATTAGATCAAAACTTAATTTTAACATAAATGCAACTTTCTGGAAAATCTTCGCTCCAGTATTTCATTACATTGCATTAACCAACATCTGACACTGAACTATCACTTGCGCTGTGTCGCATATTTTTCCTCATTGTTTAGCTACTTAAATTAAAAGAAAACAGTCCAATTTCCAAGTTACTCGCTGTCTGGTCAGCCGTAAGCAGGTAGACTGTAATTGAAGGTTTGGTCAATATCAGTAAAGGATTGAGTTAAGCCAGGTTAGGGTAATTGAGACAAGTTTTAGCAGAATAAACTCGGTTAGTTTATGGATTGATTCTAAAAAATGTGTTTTTTACGGTTCTAAAATTTTTTTTTTGCGCCATGTGTAATATTGTATTAAAACTTTGCGTAATTCTTCAATGATTAAGTAGGACGGATTTATTCATGTTTTTCCCATCCATTTGATGCCTGTTATAATAACATGACATCTATTTTCCTCCCATGCAGCCTTCGTTGCTTTATTACCGAAGACAGATGAACACCGTTTAAAAAGCTGATGTGAACTCGCACAAATCCTCGCTCTTTCTCAGTCATCAATTCATATCCTTATTTATATTCTTTAGTTGTCACACTTGACAGTTTTGAAAATTCTGTATTTTATACTTAACTATTTTATTTAATTTGGAATGCTGAAGCCCGATATCGCTCTGACTAACAAGTGTTTTCTATTTCTATATAATTTTCACTTCATCGAACAACACAAGCTCACAAACTCACTCTGCCGTCCAATTTACACAACAAAATTGAACTCATAACAGCAACAGCAGCAAATCAAATTCTCTTTGTCCCATTAGACGCCAATTCAGTGTGCAATTCCACCCATGTTTTGGNGGGTAGCGAGCGCGGTAACACGCGCCTTGTTTCACAAGTCTTGTTATTAGCGTTGCGCTCGGACTAATATTGTTGTTGATGTTGCACAGGGAGTATTATTAATGTTTTTAACGTTGCACAGGGACTGTTATTGTTTTTAACATTGTACAGGAACTGTTATTATTTTTAACGTTGTACAGGGACTGTTTTGTTTTTAACGTTGCACAGGGACTGTTATTCTTTTTAACATTGTACAGGAACTGTTATTATTTTTAACGTTCTACAGGGACTGCTATTGATTTTAACGTTGCACAGGGACTGTTATTGATTTTAACGTTGCACAGGGACTGTTATTGATTTTCACGTTGCACAGGGACTGTTATTGTTTTTAACGTTGCACGGGGACTGTTATTGTTTTTAACGTTGCACACGGACTGTTATTGATTTTAACGTTGCACAGGGACTGTTATTGATATGATTAATGTTGCACAGGGACTGTTATTATTGTTTTTAACGTTGCAGAGGGACTGTTTTGAGGTTATCTTTGCTGTGGTACCGTTTATTGCAGTTTAAACTGCTAATGTTTAAAAATGTAAAATATCTTGTGTATTTGAGTTAGAATGTTTAAAGCGGTAAAAGTTCTGTTAATGATACACGTGAAATGTGTGTTTTTGGCAGAGCGCACTGGGAAAAGTTATTTCAAAGTCATGAGTGTGAGTCACGGAGTGGGATGATGTGAAATGCATTTTCAGTGATTGTTGCGGGTGAAAATATTTCAGGGCGTTGGGCCCTTCCGCTCCTGATGTCATCTCACACGTCTACGCGTCCTTTTTTAAACCTCTTACACCCCTCACAAATACGTGAGCGTTGACATCGTTTCTTCTCCATTAACATGATGCACTAATCCCAGTGCTTCTGAAAAAGTTTTGCCGATAGCACCAGAAATTTCAAGCTTGTTCGTTGCTCTGTGCTCATTGACGGATAACTCGTAACAGAAGACATGTAAATAAAATTTCGAAAAGCAGTCTAAGAAATGAAATGCAGTTTAAGCTTTGGAAAGTAGAGAGCTAAATTTACAGGTAGATACTCCAAGGGGGTTACTGAGAAATATAGACTCATAGAGCGAAGCTTGGGGGTGGAATGAATCATCAGTCTCACCTGTCCTCGAACTTCCAGCTCTGACATATCTTGAATGTCGGTGTGATTTGGTGTTTTCTCCGTGTATTGTATCTTTAATGTACCTTTATTTTTGCAAAATCCACAAAGTTACTAATAATTTTACAAATTTGTTGAGCAATGAGGAGGTTCACGATTATTCTGTTTTGGTAATATTCATCTAACGATACGGAACGCTGATTGAAATGTGTGGTCGTAGTACACAATTTTAAAGAAGTATTGAATTTAGTAGAAATAATATCAGTATAGTTCCTAACAATTCCATTTGAAGGTCAAGTGGGCCTGATTATGAGTTAGTTTCAGGATCTTCACCGTGTATCTTGGACGTAAGAGAAAGATTTCCCGGAAAAGCTCCATTACTTATTTTCTCTACAATTAACCTCTCAAAATTTCAAAATTCGTCTAAATTTCTTGTTCCTGTGTTGCCTCTCCTTTGAGTGAATGAATTTGTAAAGAACTCCGCTCAATATATCAAAGATATCACGAAAGAACGAAATAATCATCAATTTTCCCCATGTTTTTTCGACTTATGAAGCGTTTCATTATAATGTTCCGATCCGTAAGCCCATCCAAATACGTCGATTTCAAGTGTTTATCACTTCGCGTTTGGTCATCCTCGGCTAATTTTTGGGAAACTAATTGGAACTCTACGGGAATTATGGGTCCTTAACTCACGTTCTATCTTCATGCATTCATAATGGCGAAGTGATTGCGGATGATGTGAAATTTGAAGCAGCGATAAGAATATGTGTGATGTAAAATTCAGATTTGTAATGTGATTGCGAGTATCGTAAAATTCAAAGTTGTTAAATGGTTGTTAGTGAAGGGAAATTGAAAGCATTTATGCAATTGGATTGCTTTGAAAAGGGAATTTGAGATGCTAGTCGGTTTATTTAACTCAATTTGGAGCAAATGTAATGAAAATGCTCACAAGTACGAAGTACAGGTTACAGGTTGTGAAAAGTTCGATCGTCTTTCTTAGTTGGAGCATGCTGCTGAGCAGGTGCTGGAACACTTGTGGGAGCACAGGTGTGTGTGCTGTGTGACTCTCATGCGTGTGCTCGGTGCCACGCCAAGTCTTCCATGAGTATTCGCTCTTCTTTCTCCACAGTTGGTTACGTTTATTGTACACGCGAAGAGGTCGTGGTTTGCACAGGATAATCGAAAATTGAATCGAATTACAATACTTTGTAACCCCAATGAAGTGTTATCATCAGTGGAAATATCCTTGGTTATCATCGGTAGAAGTAGTTGAACTTAGGAATGTAAATTTATAGAAATCGATGGAATTCGAACTGCTGAATTCGGTAGGGCTAAATTGATCGTTTCGAATGGCGTTTTCTTTTTCTGGCGCTTTGCTACTGGTATATATAAACTGCTTCTTGCTCCCACTAGAAGCATAACATGGTTCCTGGACTAATCATATAATGGCATAAATTCCACAGACCATGTTCTCTTTGCTTTTTTATGTGGGTATCCAACATTTAGATAACCGCAGCTTTTCCACGAAGAGAAATAACAGATACCTGACGTGGAAATAAGAAGATGACTGAAACTCGGTTCTCGTGGTGCGTCGGAGAGCTGACAAAAGCATGCGATCCTTGCGCCATGACGTTATGATGGTGAGTACAAATTTTTATTGGAGTGACGAGAACGTCTGCAGACGTGAAATTGAGTGTCGCAACGAATTTTAACTCGGAGTAAAAAATTGGGCCATGCTTTGGCTTTAACATGCATTCTCAGGAGCTTGAAAAGTGAGTTCGAAGATTTTCCATAAGAAAGTTCATAACGAGTAGATAGAAAGGCTTAAGCATGTGGTTTTCCCTGTGTTGCTTAAAGGGTTAGAATTTAGAGACTGAAACTGGTGACTAAGGAAAATGTGTGCTTTAACTAATGAATTATTCAAGCGATACTGTTATGGTTATACGGTTTGCTGTGGAGCAAGGGTGGAAGGGACGGAAGGTTGTAGGATGATGTTGTTTTTGGAGTTCACGTCTTATTTTTACTCACCAGGAAAATTCTATTTCATTTGAAATATTTTCCGTCTATTGTAAAATGCTTGGGAATAAGTGTGCGGGCTGGATGTGCGCTGGCTAATTAAAGGCAGAGAATACGGCCTGCGCGAGAGGTGTTTCTGGATAAATATTTAAATTGAGAACATGCTTGACATCACACTTGAGACTAGCAAAGTACTAGTGCAGCCCTCGTTTCATCTGTTTTTCATCTTTGTCTTAAATTTGTATAGCAAGAGGGGCCAGTAGTTTTTCATACGTAAAAAAAAGATTACTTTTCATTTATAACTGCGCGATTTCATGATACAGAGATCACTACAATCTTCACCTAAGTCTTGAGCTGTGACACAGCACCAGTGCACTTTTAACGACATACACCATACCAATTATCGCTAGGAAAGAAGCAACACACATAATTACAGTGCTTGCTTTTCAGAAGGTTATGGAGCGAATAGCGAAAGACACCATACAAATTATCGCCAAGGAAAAGCAACACGCATAATAACAGCGCTTGCTTTTCAGAAGGTTATGGAGCGAATAGCGAAAGACAGCAAACAAATTATCGCCAAGGAAAAGCAACACGCATAATAACAGCGCTTGCTTTTCAGAAAGTTGTGGCGCGTGACGACCGAGGCCTGCGAGATGTCATCACCTCCCACAGCCTGGACTGCGACTTCACGGTGCAGGGGCGCCACGTTCTCAGCGTCGCCTGCGCGTCCTCGTCGGTGGAGGTGGTGCGGGAGCTGCTGGCGGGAGGGGCTCCTGTCACACGACCCTCTGCTGCTGAGTGGCGCCCACAGAGAGACGATCCTTTGCTGGTGGTCGTAAGGTAAAGGCGGCAGATGACTGGATGCGATCGCCATGACCGAATCTTTCCCAATGCAATGATTCTCCATTTGAAAAGGGACTCTTAAGAAGTAGGTAAACGAAGTGAAAATGAAATTAGGTTGGTTTTCATACTGTTGTTCATGGGACATAGGGTACAGCATTACGTAGGCAGGACTAAATTTATACAGTTGTCAGTGGGATGGAACTCCGTGGGAAGTTACGATGATGCTGGCTTGGAATGGCTGCTCGAAAACAAGATGATCTTATCATTTTTATAGGAATTTTCAAGTTGGAGTTTAGTGAAGTGAAATACATTCGGGAATTCTCATGGTTTGGAAGATGAAATTTTCGTGTTTGAAAACAGTCGGGTTTATTTTCGCTCTAAGTGAATAATTTAATTTACACGTAACTTATAAGAACGACATGTTTTTGAGCTATTACGTTGGCTGATGTTCCATAACATCCATCTCTTGTTTTTAAATAACGGAAAGATTGGACTCGCGCCTTCATTTCCACATCTAAATTATTGAAAAATATATTTTCAGTTAAACTGTCACAAACCTATTGACAGCTCCATATGGGGAACAATTTCCTAGATGTGGAATAGGTGTCATTTTCCGTCCCAAGAGCTACACAACGCAAGTTAGCTTTGTTTTGTTATGGTCAAATGTCAACAAAATATACGACTCGTAGCATCACTTCACAGTCTGACTGTACTCATTGCAACCAAGGCCTCCTCAAACGAGACGACTTTAATACTAACGTTTCTCTTATGTTAAGTACATGTATTTCGTTGAAATTTAGTTATACGTTACATGAAAGAGGTTCATATACCGTGAGTGATTTTAACACTTCCACCTTTGAACGTATTCTTCTTTTGGCATTACACTCTCAGTGATTGTAGGATAACCATATCGTGAGGAGCTTAAATTTCTATTTTTCATTAAACTCCCTGCGGTATGAAAAATATAAGTAAAAGAAGTGCAATGCATGTATTTTTGATCTAATAATCGTCTTACATAGCCCCCGTTCTCTCATTTGGATTCCGATTTTTATTTTCTATTAAATACTTTCTGAGCTCTCTTAAATATTACACCGTGTTATTTTTCCTCAGATTAAACAGAGAAGATGTTTTTGAGGAGCTGCTGAAGAAAGTGCGGAAGGTGACGTGCGTGGTGCCGTGGACCTGTCTAACTGAGCGCCGCTACGCCATGCTCGACACTCTGCTGCGACGAGGGATGTGCCAAGACTTTGTGGAGTTGATGACTTCACATTTTTGGGGAGCACCTCAATGCCGGGTGAGTTCGAGTTGCTTGAATTTCGGTCATTGCATGCCGTTTACATGGAAAATGGTTATATAAGTGTTTGGTGTAATTTTAAAAGAAAACGTACTTCGTCCTCGTTCATTGGTTTGGAAACTTTGAATCTTTCCCAATGCAATTATTCTTCCTATGATAAGTGATTCGTAAGAAGTAGGTGAACGACATTAAAATGAAAATTGAAATTTTAGAATCAGATTTGTTCTTCATTCTGTTGCAATATTATTGTTCAATATTTTAGTACAAATGAAGTGCACATATCGAACGATCATGATAAAACCATTGTATTGCATGCTACATCTGATGCACTGATAATTATGATAGGATTATGAAAATAATGAGTAGACTTCAATAATTATCAGTGTATTATAATCCATGCACCATTATTTTTGCGTTATGTTACTGGGTTTGCTGTATCCTGCATACTGTTGCCATAATTTCTAATCAGGTTTTTTGCCCTCGACAGAGACACGATGTTCGACTTTACAAAACCTAAGATCTTGTGTTCGAGAGCATCTAGAAATGTCTCTGATAATAAGAAATCTCTTTTGAAAATAGGCAATCTGCTGTGACATTGTAAACATTTGTTATGTTTCAATTAAAAATAAATTGCAGAAAACATAAAAAGTGAAATTAATAGTGTGACAGTTGTAAACTTTACGTACGTTTACGTTGACGTTTTTATTGCGGTTCATAATTATGCAGGTTACGCCAAATAACCAGTTATCATTTGTCGATTAAAAATGATTCACAGAAAACAAGAAAAGTGGAATGAATAGTGTGAAGGCTGCAAACTTTACGTGTGGCTTACGTACAATTTTTTCTAATTGTAGTTCCTAAGAAAGTACCTGCCCGTTTTGGTGGCGTCGAATGTCCTCCTCGACAAATGGGAAATTGCTACCCACTCTGCGTCGCCGCTTGCCGCCGCTCTCCCTCTCTCTGCAGTGCCGTGAGTATTTAGTATAAATTGCTTTTTGTATTGTTTTTTATCAACTTGTATTCGAATGTATTATCAAACGTAGATTCGTAACAAAGGAAAACATTTTCCAATTAATTCCCTCAATCAACAGTTCCGACTATTGATATGGGTATAACGATACCCATGAGTGTATATCAACTAAGAATCCTTGCGTTGAGATATTTTAAAAACCAATGATGTTTTTTGTATCATCTTTATTGGAAATAAACTGTTTTTCTTTCTTTTACTCGTGCTTCTTCAATGAGATTCATACTAACAGATTTTTTTAGAGGTGATGAATGTTATGTTTTAGATTGTGTACGGTGAATTCACATTGTTAATTAGTGACTGGAGGTATATGAGGCATCTATGTAATTAAAATTAGCACGGTCGTGTGGGTCATGTTTATGGACTCGAAAATTATGTAAAAGGAAAAAGTGAGAAGTGTAAAAAAAGAGAAACAAGAGGAGTAGTGCAGGTAAAAGGCTGCAAAATTCAAAACAAAAATCACTGTCTACCATCTCTGTTTTTAGGAATCATAATTTAAAACTGGCACTGAAACTTTGATTTTTTTGTGCAGGTTGCTGCTGACTGCCAACGCTCGACTACCAAGAAACAAAAAATCCTCCACTGAAATTAACTTAGCTGTTACTTTCTTATATTCTCCGCAACCCCTTCAAGATTTGGCTCGCTCGGTCATTAGGACGTATTTGGTGCAGAGGAAGCTGTACGAGAGATTGACGAACATCTTCTGCTTTGAGGGAGGCCAGGACCTGGACACTGAGTTACCCACTGGAGACAGCCAGCGAACATTGGAATATACGGTGAGGAAATTCAACTTTTTGCCGCGTCATGTGCTGGACATTTTATTCCTGGTAAAGGAAAAACGTGAATATGAGGAGTCTGTTAAGTTTAATTCTAATCTGCCCTCGATACGGCTATCATTTGTAGGCGAAAAATAGTGTCATGTTTGAAAAGTTTTGCACATGATGTGCTTTACTAGAGCTGCAAAAATAGCTTCATTTTGAATTTTGTTTGGAATCCAGAGTTTCCTCTGCTCGATTTTCGGCAGTATGTAGATTATGTTTACCCTAT